>CAUYSK010005882.1:0-43464 GCA_963575035.1 Avahi laniger | reverse complement strand
TTCTTCTGTTTGATCTACCCTGTTCTTGAGGCTTTCCACAGTGTTTTGTAGTTCCCTGTATAAGTCCTTTATTTCCAGGAGATTGGTTTGATTTTTCTTTAATATTTCAATTTCTTTAGTGAATTTTTCTTCCAAGTCCTGGATTTTTTTTGTGGTTTCTTTGTGTTGATTATTCATTTTTTCTTGCATATCATTCAGTTTTCTTACAATCCATGTTTGAAATTCTTCTGTCATTTTAGTGTTCTGAGTTTGGTTAATGTCCATTGCTGGGGAGTTGTTGTTCCTCTTTGGGTTTGTGCTTTCCATTTGAGTCTTCATACTTCCAGAGTTCTTTCGCTGGTTCCTTCCCATCTGGATCAGTTTTTCTTTCTTGCCTTTACTAATAATTTCTGTGGTTCATTGAAAATATAATCTATTTTATAAAACCATGTCATCTCAAGGATAGAGTCCACAATGCAGATCATGATATCAAATTGTATGTGGGTATGTGTGTGTATGGTGTCAACGAATTCTGTACCTCTCCTACGGCTGTATTCCCACGGGAGGCTTTCCCTCAGACTGCCTGTTGTGTGAGGGCAGGTGAAGAGGCAGTTTACTACAGAACATTATTCTCCCTCCTTCACACACTGGTACTGTTTAAATTAGACTTTTGTTGTCATAAGGAATAAAGACCCATCAAGCTAGCTCAGATAACAAGAGGGATCTAAATCATGAGGAGGATCCCCATGAGTCATAGGGAGAATTGATGAAAACATATTCAAATAGGAAGAAATAGCTGATGCAAAGGCCCTGGGGGTAGGAGCAAGCTTAGAGTATTCCAGAACAAAAAGAAGGCCAATGTGGCTAAGAGACTGTTTGTGTATGTGGGGAAAGGAGGAGGAGGATAGTGGGGGCAGTGATAATAGGGAGAAAAAGTAATATCCTTTCCTCACCCATTGCAAGGTTCATGACTGATACCCCTATAATAAAAGACAGATTAAATAAGAGAAAAGCATAACACATTATTTAACCAAAGTTTTATGTAATGCAGGAGGCTCGAGAAAGGAAGATCCAGACGCAGGGAAGACTATTTTTATGGTTGGTTTGATGAAGAATGGACAGTGGTGCAGAGTGTGATTGGACAAAAAGGGGTATGATATAATGGTAATAAACTGGGGGGAACTTAGCAAGGCGTGTTTGTTGAGATTCTTCTCGGCCTTTCTGTTTAACATTCCTTCCCTCTGGGTATCGGACAAGCCACCTGTCACATGAGGTTCTTCAAGAAAGAAAGTCAGACCTTTCTGCTTCTGTAATTTTCTCAGTTTCCTTCAGCTTAAAATACTCAGTATGCTAAGGTGCCATATTTTGGTGTAGCATTTTCTGTACCCCATCATGCCATAAACTAATTTTCTCACATTTACAGGAACATTCAATAGCTAACATAAACAATTCCCTGATACTATATTTGGAGATCTACTTAAAGAATAAGTTCTTAAAAAACAATAAGCACATTTGCAAAAATTGTTAATCTTCCATTAATTTGTAAATGCCTAACCTAACCTTTGTCTTACCCTAGACTTCAGCTAGACTGCTCCTTTTAATTCATTCTGCCTGGTTTCTTAAGAATTAATTTTCTCGTAAGGTCTTACATCCTTCAAAGACTTTAGGCCAATTGGTCACGAAGACCCTTGCGCGTCCTCAAGGCTGTGTGCTGTGGATGTCGCAGCTTAAGGAAGCATTCTGAAACCAGGCGTCTTTCACAGCCTTGTGTAGAAGTTATTGGCCTGCAGTTTTTTACCAGCTTTCTCTTTCAGAAATCTTCTTTTGTTCCTGCCACTAGGCAAAAACAGGAAAAAGAGATCTGTGTGAAAGAATGCTCTCCCTTTTCCTTTTGTGGTGATTGTGTATCTTAAGAGAAGGCCTCAAAGGTTCCCGGAGCTGTCTGTCTTTTCATGTAAATGGAGCCCTTAAGCCTATTTAGAAGTGTGCGAAAAGCCTGTGGGAGTTGAGGTGAATGATGCAGAGAAGTAGCATCAGTGCCCTATTTAATTTATTCAAGTTCAACTGTGCACTCTCTTTCTTGTATATAATTAAAAATACTGCAGAATTGTATTTTGCACTTGTACTTTTAATTATATGCTATGCTTATTACTGTATACACATATTACTGTGCAGTGTTGTAACTACAAAATCATGTATTTTGTACTGGGAGGTTTAAGGGATTTTCCAGGGTAATTTTAACTATGTAAAATTTGCCTCACATGCCAACTTCAGAATGCAATCCCCATGTAAAATGCAACCCTCTGTGTTAGACATTTTTACATCCCTGCTTATCCCAAAGTAAAGGAGTAAGCAGAACTGGGACTCATATTAACCCTTTGTGCCCAAACCATTAATGGGTATTGAGTTGATATTGGACTCTGTAAGAAGAAAAGAGGTGAGACAGAAGGACCTTGTGAGTTTTGAGAGAGGAACAAGGAAATCTGAGGCAGGACACAGTAGGCCTGGGACTGTAAAGTTCAGGCAGGGAAGGAGGCTGAGGGGATAGTTCCTGGGTGAGACTGTTTTCCTCTAGTGGATGCAGGGCTCAAAGTGGTGCTAGCGGTGGGGTTGGTAGAGTTTGCTGGATAAGTATTAGCCCCTTTTTCATAGAATCCCTTCACCTCCTAGGAACACTTACTGTGCATTGTTTCACATGAATATTGTGGCATGTGTGTGTGTGCGTGTGTGTGTGTGCCTGCATGCACACTGATGTGCATTTGTGATTTTCAGACACAGTAGGAGGAAAGAGTCACAGTGCAGGAAAGAGGAGAATGGGGCATGAGGATTTAGGGTCCAAGGTTTTAGGGACAAGTTCTGCCTTTTGTTGTTCTATGCCTGGAGAAGTATTAGATGGGGAGACCTAAGATACTGGGGGGTAAGGGAGTGAAGGTCAAACCTTGCAGCCCCTGTCACAAGCTATCCTGGGAAGACACCACCTTCCTTCCCACTCTCCCACCCCAAGGTGAAGTCTGTTTAATCAGATGCAGAAAACGTTCTGATTTGGTAGTAAAGAAAGGTAAAGGAGCCATTCCCACACCCCACTTAAAGTTTTTTACCAAGTATAATTGAAATTTATATTGATGAACCCCTGCTGTGGGATTTTCACCTGTCCCCTGACCCAGTTCCTTAAGGAGGTTAATAGAATTCTGTATATCAACTTCCTGGCTTGGAACCCTTTCCATAACTTTTAGTAGTGATGGGGTTCAGGACATGTTACCCCAAAATATGGCATCTTGGCATTTATGAAAACTGCAGAAGCAGGAAGACCATTCTCTCACTTTCCTCTTGCTCTTCTCCCCTGAAGCAGGTCATAAGACCCTCATTCAAGGGATGCCCTCCCTATACATGGAGGAAAGGAGCATCTTTACCTCTGGAGACACAGGAACTCAGAGAGGAGTCTGAACAAACAGGCCTTGCTAAATTCCCTCCTGTTTATTACCATTAGATCATACTCCCTTTGTCCAATCATACTTCTCCACAACTATCCACGTGTTCATCAAACCTAAGCATAAAAAAATGTGTTTACCTGTTTCCATGGGTCTTCATTTCTGAAAGCTCCTATGTCACATAAAATTTATATTAAATAAATGTTATGCTTTTGTTAATCTGTCCTTTGTTACAGGGGCTAAGCCATGAACCTAACAATGAATGAGGGGAAAAAATCAATCTTTTTCTCTCGTACAGTTGCCATTAGTTTTTGAACAAGTCTCCTAGCCTGTTTCCTTGTTTACATCAAAGAGATGACACTTGCCCCACTAGTGCATTGTGAGAGTTGAAAGGAACAGGATACCTGCAAGCATTTCCTTGCAACTTTTGCAGATTACCTATAAACAAACTACAAACCAGCAAGAAAGTTTGAACACAAAATTCTAATGCATAGTACAACTTTTTAGTCAAGACTCTGTTATACTGACAAAAACTCAAATCTAACTAGTTTATGTAAAAAGCATAATTGCTTGTTTTATAGAAGCCAGGGAAGACCTAAGGAGTGAAAAGGGAGCAAGGATGTATATCACATCTCTACATAGAAGGGATGGGGCCAGTGAGGGCTCACAGGCAGATAGTGCCAGTGATGTTAACATATTTTTAGTAAAAATTCAAATAAGGTTTTTGAACTTAAATCTTATTTCAAAATAATCAGTATTAATACTTAATTTTACATTTTAGATTTATGTAATTAACTTTGGTTACATATACGGTAAAGATTAGTATATTTCACAATGCTTTTTTTCCCCCTGACACTAGTTCTTGTTTGAGCACACAGAGCTATACTTTTCTGTAAAGAAAAATGAATATGTCAGGCTTTCAATTCGGAAATCTGAGTCAAAGCAGCAGTCTCTGGGAGGAGGAAAGTTGTAAGGCCTACATTCGTTCATAATGGGTCTAGCCCTTCCCCCTCATCTGATATTTTCTTGTGGAAAACATCTGGTTTAAATAAGCACAAATGGCAGCCTTGATCATCAGAAACAAGAATGCAAAAATCGCAATGTATACTAGGTAAAAAGGATGCCAAAAAGCAAGGAACAAAAAAAAAATCAGAAGCACATTTATTTTATATGTAAATTTCACCCTTTTTGGTGTTTGTCTTCTAACTGCCATATACTTTTCTCCTCTGGAACAGCCAACACCCCCAAAACCTGGGCAGGGGGGTGGCAATCATACCATTTTTGTCAGACCCTTGAGGTAAGCGGCTCTGCAAACATACCCTCTAACCCATGGCCCTTCCTTGCTACTTCAATGGGATTCACTGAAAACAATGGAAAAAGCTCTAGGGACTCCTATTGCTCAGAACAGGGGTGAGGATTGTGTTTATTCAGGACTATGGCTCAGAAATTAGTAGGACTATTTTGACTAGCTGGTAATCAGAGGTAGGGTTGTTGTATTGGTAAACATGCCTAGCCCATTTGGGACTACTGTAAAGGAAATCTGAATGCCTACAAACTTTCTAGTCTTCCTACAGTTCTATGATTGGGATTGGGGGTGATTTACAGGCAGGGATGGAGCCAGACTCCTGACATAGTATTAGAGGTTTATAGGCTTGGTGATAGAATTTACCGGAACAGAAAAGAAGAGAAAGTTTTCTGAGTAGGTGGTGTTTTGGAAGGCCAGGGGTTTGTAAGAAAATTTAAGCTGGTGAGACAAACTTTGGAATATCTGGAGCCTCTCTATTTGTGGGGAATGCCAGAGGTACAGGAGGCGTCTCCTAGGACATTTAGCTTTTAGAAGGTAGGAAAGATAGATACAAGTTAGTTTCTAGGACTTCTGTGGAGCCTTGAAACATTTATTGGGGTAGGATATTGAAGCAGGGATTATTTCAATCAGAGAAGAGGTGAGGTTATTAAGTATGAAATGTCCAATTTCCTTAAGTACCAAGTTTGACAATTGATATCTTTGACATTTCACTTTGAAACTTCTTGTTTTATTTTTATTGTGAAGGTACATCCTCAGTCTTTCAAATGCACTTTTTGGCTTGTGATTATCTTTCACATTTTTTTAGAGCAATTTTTGCAAAACCATGGATAAATTAAAAATTTGTGTTATTTTTGAATATGAGTTCCATTGTGGAACCAATGCAGCACAGACAGCTAAAAATATCAATGAAGCGTTTGGGAAGGATGTGGCTAATGAACACACAGTACGTCGATGGTTTGAGAAGTTTTGTTCTGATGATTGTTGATCTTGAAAATGAGCCACATGGGAGACCTGAGACCAAGGTGGATAATGATGAGCTGAAAGCTGTAGTTGAAGCAAATCCATCTCAACCTATATGCGAATTATCAGTGAGGTTTGCCATTAGCATTCCAAAAAATATTGAACCATTTGAAACAAATCAGCAAGGTAAAGAAGCTGGATAGATGGGTTCCACATGAATTAAATGAACATCAGAAGAGAAATTGTCTCAAAGCTTGCCTTTCTTTGCTGTCACAATGTAAAAGTGAACCATTTCTAAACTGTATTGTTACATGTGATGAAAAATGGATTCTTTTTGACAATCGCAAGCATTCAGCACAATGGTTGGGTAAAGATGAAGTGCTGGAACACAGTCCAAAACCAAATATTCATCCAAAAAAGCTAATGGTGTCTGTTTGGTGGTCCAACGCTGGTATTTTCCACTACAGCTTTATGAAACCTGGTCAAATTGATTACAGTGGATGTCTACTGCAACCAGTTGGACGAAATGATGAGCATGCTTGTGATTAAGCAGCCAAGATTGGTCAGTGGAGTCAGGCCAATCCTCTTGCAAGATGACATTCAACTACATGTTGCACAAACAATGCTGCTCAAATTTCAGAGACTGGACTTGGAAACTCTCTGTCATCCACTGTATTCACCAGACCTTGCACCAACTGACTACCACTTCCTCCAGGCTTTGCACCACTTCTTGCAAGGTAAAATATTAAATTCTCAACAAGCTGTGGAAGATACCTTTTGCAATTTCATTGCCACTCGCTCTCCAGGCTTCTCTGCTGGCATAAACAAGGTACTGTTAAGATGGCAAAACTCCTTTGATAGTTTAGGTGCATACTATGATTAGACATACTGCTTCTTGTTTGAGATATAATAAACTACAGTTTAGATTCAAAATCAGACATTTCATATTTAGTGACCTATAGAAATTAGGAGGATTGGAAAGTGCTGAAAGAGATGTCAGAAGCTTTCACCATCCAAGGAAAGTGGATGGCAGGGAGTAAGAGAGAGAGATGGATCAACATTGTGTTTTAACCTCCTCCTTTGTCATTTCTCATCTGCCTTGCCTGGATATTACCTACTCCAAATGAAGGTGATACATATAGAGGCTACAATGGGTAACAGAAAAACATGGAACGTGGAGTCTGAAGACTTTTATCTCTTGGAACTGTACCTCTAAAATAGCATCTTATACTTCCTACAGGATTTGGTGTGAAATAAATGGGATAATCTAGGTCAAGTGGATTAGGTAGAATACTGGCCAAGTGACCAGACATCTTGGAATGAGTAGGATGGTCTTGGATTTCATCTTCCTATCCTGTATCCAGCTCACTTTACCATTAGGGCTTCCTATTACCCTGATGTCTGGAGTAAATAGACACTTACGGACCTGTGATAACATTTATCAGTGGTTAAAGTAGAATTCTTAAACTGGATTCAGGGGTAGGATTATAATGGCAGAATTACTGTATGTTTGGGACACTGATTTGGATAGTAAAGTTTGATCTTTTAAGATTTATCACTTGTTTATGGCTACGTGTATCACAAATGATTATTATGTCATTTGTGAGTATTTGGCAACCATTTCCTCAGAATCTAATGTGTACCAGGTGCTGTGCCAGTGGCACAGAATGAATGAGACATAGCTCTTGTTTTTAAGATGCTCTCACACCAGGTGACAGATTGGTGTGAAAATAACTAACTGTACAATATAAGACAATATAAGACAATATAAGACCAATATAATAAATATTATACTATTTATATGAATCAAGTAGCACAGAGAAAGAAAATAGTTCACTGGAAGAGCAAGGAAGAACTCATGAAGCAGGGAATAGATGGCTAGCGTTTTGAGGGATGAATATGACTATGCTCAGCAAAATGTGAATTATAAATACAGCAGTGTTGGAAATGTACATTTAATTAGATGTAATGCCACCAAATTGGATTAAGTGCATGCATTGTGTTTATAGATGGATAGTCCCATCACATTTCTTTATTCATAGCCCTACTCATGAGGAAGTTCTTATCTAACAAAGTGATTGTTGTTGGCAGTATTAGGAATAGGCTTTAGGTCCCTGTTTGGGCACCAGAAACCATGGGGGAGAAAAATTAATGTCTTTTCCTCACCATTGCAAGGTTCATGATTGACACCTCTATAACTAAGGTAGGTTAATGAAAGAAAACATACCAAATTTATTTAACCAAAGTTTTATGTGTCACATAAAGGAGCCTTTAGAAATGAAGACCCAAAGGCCCAGGGAAAACTGTGTATTTTTATGGACAGTCATGCAGAAGTATGATTATAGGACGGAAGGGTATAATCTAATGGTAATAAACTGGGGGGACCTTAGCAAGCCCTGTTTGTTCAGATCTTCTTGGCTTCCAGGTATAGGGCAGGACCCCTCTGGAATGGAGGTCTTAAGACCTACCTTCAGTTGGGATTGGTCAGTGAATTCTTTAATGGCCTATGTTAGAGCAGAAAGGCAGGAGAAGATCAGAGTGTGACCTTCCTGCTTCTGTAGTTTTCTCAATGTCTTTTAGCTTAAAATGCTTGGTATGCAAAGGTGCCATATTTTGCATTACCATGTTCTGAGCTCCAGCATTTCTCTGGAAGGTGGACGGTTTTCTGATCAAAGGTATCAGAGCAATGTCGTATAAATGAAAAAAGGACAGACTATGAGACCAAATTCTGAATCCACCACTTAAGAGCTGAGTGTTTTTTGACAAATTATATGTATTACCCGTGGCTCTGCTAGCTTAATAAAATAGAGATGATAATGTACCAGCCTCACAGTGCAGTGATAAATGTGAAAACATTTTGTAAAGTGCTGTGAAAATATTAAATGTTATTATTTTATCAAAAACATCACACCATTTATTTATGTAGTTCTATGCATTATGCAAAAAGTTATGAAGAGATAGGACCCATCTTCTAGGAAAATGGAATCAGAATTCTGACCAGTGACCTGAGCTCTTTTTAAGTGCTCTTTTCTCTGAAAAGGGGACTTGTAAGTCTACCATAGTACATTGCCTCTGATGACCTGGTGTTCTTCAGCCGGGTAAAAAACAATTTGAAAAGAGGAAGAGTGTTGTGCTCTCAGCAAAGACATTACTTTTTTTGCTCTTTGGAAATTTTTGCTCTTTTGGTTTTGAGCTCTGAAGGTGAGCAATCTGGCTGATTCAGATCCCCAGAGTAGCCAGTAATGGGAACACTGTAACAACCACAGATATTAAAAACATACTTCAATTTGGGCAACCAGGGCAACTACATATGCTATTATAAGAAAAAAAATTCCTTTATGCAAACCTAAAAACATAATTTAATGTCATTGCATTTAACATCAAAGAGATGATGTCAAAGAGAATATGTTTACCACTGGGAGATTCAAATGAAAAAATTAGTCTTCTAGACAAAGGCAGTAGAAGGAGAATAATGAAGATCAATAATTTCTCTTACTTATGGGAAGCAAAATTGGGAGATTACATTAACATCAAATTTTCTAAAATTTAATTTATATACACTAAAGTTTATAGTTTGAGTTTGGGCAAATGTATACACCTATGGCAACCAATTACCTACCCTCCCCTGGCCTCAGGGAAACAATGATTTGGGTTTTTTTGTTTGTTTATTTTAGAAAGGGAGTCTCACTATGTTGCCAGGCTGGCCTGGAACTCCTAGCCTTAAGTGATCTTTTTATCATTATACTTTTGCTGAAGTTTAATTTCAATTTATGTTTTGCTGGTTGGTTGAAATGATAGTTGAACATCATCAAAATTTGTGATTAGAATTCTCTCTCTTTTAGAAAGAGCAATTCCAATAACTTCTCTGAGCCTTAGTTTTTTCATGTTAGTAAGGATAATAATTTTCTATACGCTTCAGAAGTTTGTTGTGAAAAATCCAAAGAAATAATAGATGAGAATTAGGTGTGTAGCGTTTGATGATTTGGCAAACATTAATGTTTATCAAAAGAATGGTACTTCTAGATATGAGCTATTTTATAGAGGGATTATGCCAGAACTCCCCTGTTATGTATAGAAACTCTTGAAGGAGAGTCCTCAAATATGTAGAGGAAGTTACCTTTGAACAATTTGGCTTGTGGGCCCAGAATCAAACTTGCGTCTCTCTAGTTGACCATGGAGGATTATAATCTGTTTGCCTGATATATCTGAGTTAACATCAGATTAATCATATCACTTATGTATGAATATAATATAAAAATGTTAGTTGCTGCTTTCACAATGCTCTGTCCTAATTAAACAATTTATTTCATGCTCAAGTTCCCACTGTCCCTATTTTGGATTGTCAATTTTATGTTTTCCATTTTACACAGATAAAACTGAACTTTTCAGCTGTCAAGTAATGTGCTGAAGGCTTCCATGCAATGTCTCAGCTGCTGTTATAAATTACTGTTGTTTTAAGCAAGTGACCTAAAGACCATGGTTATTGGAAATTGAGTGGAAAGGAGAGACTAACATAGAGCCTCTAATAAAGTTCTTGAACAACAAGAAGAGAATTGCATTTCCTGCTAGCTAGAGAAGCCAGGTCAATTTTATCCTACCATTCTGGGAAATATCATTTTGGACACCGTAGACACATCTGACATATCCAGATCTTGCTTATTTTTCTTCACTGGACTGTTAGCATGCATACATATGTGCATGCGTGCACATGCAAGCACATGCTGCCATTTGCCTCTGGGTATGCAATCATGGCGTAGATTGCGCATTTTCAAAAAGACAACTGATCACCAGCAGGTCACTCTCACTTCCTCCCGTGTACATTTTGTAGCTTCCCCATAGGGAAGTGAAACTGATGGTGGGTTGGAAGAGATTGAATTTGCTGAAGTGGATTCTGCCAAGTGGCTGTTTATGGATGACCATTGTCCTTTGGGGGTACTAGCAGGAGTTGTAGATTCCAGGCAAAATGTCTGCTCACATCTCATCACAATTAGAGTCATAAACCATGAGCTTTGTGGGTTCATTCACCCGAGACAGTGATGAACCAGGAATCAAAAGACCTGGGTTTTAGCTTTATCTCTAAATGTCTACATATATGTGGAGGTAGCTCTGTGTATCACTGTGGTTATTTTCCCTCTTCTGTCCTATCAACTCCATGAAACTGTCAAATCCTCAAAGACACACTGCGTCTTTCATTTGCACAGTATTCACTTCTTCATCTTTATTTGTTCCTGCACTGCATTGGGTAGAGATGTAATAAGTACTTACTGACTGATAGAATGAGACCACAGCCTGCCCTGGACGAACTGGAATTCTATTCGAAAGTGTTTCCATCTAGAAATGTTCTGCTTCAGTGCTGTCACTATTGTTAAGATTCAACTGGAGCAGCCATAGTGTGATCAGATACCTTCTCCCCTCAGGTGTTAGCTCTGGCCACCCTGAGATGGTAGGCTGTGAGAAGGGCCCCCTTTAGGGGTCATCGCCCATTGTGCTCCCAAGTCTTTGGGACCCATTATTCTAGTCTTTCCACTTCTCCCAGCACTTGGCAGCCTGAAGAAGAGCTTTGGTAGATCATTTCTTTTCTTTTTTTTCCAGCCAAGAGGGATTGAGTGCTTATGAATATTTTAAGTGGGTTATAAAGAACACAAAATCTGTGCCTTGAGGTGAGGGGGATTAAATGTTGGAGTTTAACTCCTCAGAATCAGAATATTTTTAAACATAAACCAGATCATGCCAGTCTACTGCTTCAAATCCGCCAGTGGCCTCCCACCATCCTTATAATCAAACGTAAGGCCTCAGTGCCAGCCTCCAAGGCACTTCCTGGCTCAGCCCTGCCCTCTGCTCTGACCTCTCTTCTCATGCCACGCTTTGGGTTCCTAGGGCATCCCCAAGCTTCTTTCTCTTTAGGACCTTTAAACTCATCTCTTCTGCCTGGGACTCTGCCTAGAACTCTGCGCCATTCCAGGATTGTCACTCAGATCTCAGCCTAAATGTCCTCTCTCAGACAGACGTCCCCATCCTATCAGTATCCACATCCAGTATTTTATTTCCTTGTGTCACTTATCATATCTGAAATCGTCTTGCTCATTTCCTGGTTTTCTTGTTTATTGTTGGACCCTGACTGGGGTCTCACTCACAAGGGCAGACAGAAGCTTTATTAGTTCTGTTTTCTGTTGTTGCCTCAGAACTTGGAACAATGCCTGTCACCCAGTGCTCAGTAAACATATGTGGACTCATCAAAGGATCGAATCTAAAGTTATTTACTTCTCTCTTGGCTTTTGTTCCTCTCTCTCACTCTCATCTCTCATCTCTCTCTCTCTCCCCCCTCCCCCTCTCTCTTCCTCTCTCTCTCTCTCTCTCTCTCTCTCTCTCAGAATCTGCACTGTGAAAAGCACTGTGATCCAGTGCTGGAGCACAGGCGTTGGGTCAAGGCCCTTAATTGACCAGCTCACTTGACCAGAAGCTTTTGGTCATGCACAGGTGCCAATTGGAAACAATTATTATAGTACATCCTCTTTTCCCAGGGGTCAACAGGGAAATCAAAAGTAGAAATAAATCCAAATAATCATGTAATGCTTTACTAACATTAGCCCTGGGAATACTTCGCAACCTTAACTTCCACTACCAACTGGACAATTCTGCTTTTTCAGTTCCCTTACTTTGTTATACATCCTGCAATCCAGGCAAATACGAGAGAGGCCCTCTAGAGTATGTGTAGCTATATCCTCAGATATGGCCAATGAAATACGTTTGTGGGATGGAAGGAGAAGGTGGTTCATTGGGGGCTATTCATAGAGGAGACCAAGCGCCAAAATTCAGTGACCAGACTTAATTCTTCCTTATTAGAAAGTATGGAATAAAGGGATGAGTTCTTGGTATCATTCCTAATAGAAGAATTCTTTTTTTATTTGGATGAAGAGATTATCTCTGTAATTTCCTACAGTCTGAGGCTGAACTCCTCAAGTAAGGAGCTCTTAGGCTTTGTGTACTCATGGAAAGTCTAATATGGCTTGCCTTGTTGGTTTTTCTGGAGATATCACATTGGGGTCACAGGGTTCAGCCAGTCTTTGGCTGTTACGCAGTGCAGTTTTATGGGAGTAGTTTTATAATGTTAACATCTGTAGACTGAGAGCTTGCTGAAGACATCACCCAGATTGCCTGGGAAAGGCCACTGAGTTTGAGAGTGAATTCTTGATGGGTAAAATATTTAGCTCTTTTATTTTTTATTTTTTTCCTCTTCTTAGTCATAGCCCCCAACCTTACCATTTCCATCTGTGATGGCAGATGAGCTGTGTGTACATATTCTTCTCTCCTTGCAGTATACATTTTTGCAAGCTGGGGGACAAAGCCAAAGCCCTTAGCTTTTTAACTTTTCTGCTTCTTTTGTATTTCCACACAAGATAAGATGTTAAAGGGCTAGAAAATTTCTCTTTAAAGATTTTTGGTGAAGAGATACAGAACTGACTGCGTAGCCCCATGCTTGCTGGCCTAGGCTTCATCAAGTCTATATTCACATTTCTCTTTTTGCATGAAGCCTCTCTTACCCACTTTGTTTAAAACTGCAATCTATTCCCACACCTTATGCTACTTTCCCCTTTACCCTAGTTTATTTGTTTCCCACAGCAATGATCACTTTCTAACATACTATGTCGTTTATCATTTATTGTGTTTGTCTGCCTCCCACTGCTAGAATATAAACTCTACAGGGAAGGATTTCTATCTGTTTTATTCAGGTTGTATCCTAAGTGCCTAGAACAGTGGTCCCCAACCTTTTTGGCACCAGGGACTGGTTTCATGGAAGACAGATTTTACACGGGCGGGAGGGGATAGTTTTGGAATGATTCAAGCACATTACATTTATTGTGTAGTCGAACCTCTCTGCTAATGATAATTTGTATTTGCTGCTGCTCCCCAGCACTTAACATCACTGCCTCAGCTCCACCTCAGGTCATCAGGCATTAGATTCTCATAAGGAGCACGCAACCTGAATCCTTTGCATGCACAGTTGACAATAGAATTTGAGCTCCTATGAGCATCTAATGCCGTTGCTGATCTGACAGGAGGTGGAGCTTATGTGGTGACGCGAGTGATGGGGAGTAGCCGTAAATGCAGATGAAGCTTCACTCGCTTGCCTGCCATTCATGTCCTGCTGTGTGGCCTGGTTCCTAACAGGCCATGGACCAGTACCAGTCCATGGCTCAGGGTTTGGGGACTGCAGGCCTAGAACAGTGCGTGGGGCATAGTAAGCCCTTGATAAATATTTGTTGAATGAATTCACTGACATCCCAGTAAAAAGAGAGATAATGTAGTATAGTGATAAAGAGTGAAATGATCCTGGTTTTGAATCCCAGCTTTTCCATTTACCAGCTGTGTGTCTTCAGAAAGTGATTTAACCTCTCTGAGACTCAGTTTTCTCATCTATAAAATGAAGATTCTAGCACTAACCTTGAAGACATGTTGTGAAGATCAAAAAAGATCAATAAAGAGGCAATATAACATGGTGGGTAAGAGGGAAGTCTTTGCATTCCAATAGATCTAAATTCAGGGCTTTTGCTTCAAGTTCTAGGTCTCCTATTACCTGCAACAATTTTTATGAACTCTCCAAGCTCATTTTCTTTACCTGTAAAGTGAATATAATACCATAGCCTACTTCATAGGACAGTGGTCAGGATTAAATGAGGTAATCTCTGTGAACTGCCTAGCAGACTGCCCAGCTCATAGTAAGGGATTGACCTAATTGAGGACAATGATAATGATATCTGAAAGGTGCATAGCTTTATTGCTCCCACATAGTAATTGCTCAATAAATGGTAGCTTTGAAAAAAAATAAAGAACAACTTTATTAGAACTCTGGGGACCTCCTAAATTTTCCATTTTCTTTGTGTTTTCCCTTCTCCAAGATTGGGGGTTGGAGGGAGGAGAAAGGCTAATGCCTGAGGTTATCTTTGAGATATTTGTTTCAACTTGAAAATGGAACAGCAAACAATTTTCACGTGCTATACTCCTTTCTTTGTCCCATAATCTGACAGTTCTGTTATTATTTTGGAGGTCATTTTTAAATTTTTGGATTTAGTTGCTGCAGAGGCTCTTCTCCACGAGGTGATCATTGAGGTGGGCTTTTATAGTTCAGGTGTGTAGTCAGCTGGTTTGGAGCTAAGGGAATTGGCTGCAGTGGCTGTGGTCTTGGGAGATTATAATGTCTGAAGGGTTTCATTGGCTTCCACTTCCTTCTGCAGACTTGTAGTAAAAGATGAGCGACACTTCTTTCCAGCTCTGCTCCTCATTTGATATGTGAGTCCCAGTAGGACACTTCACCATTGCTGAGAACCAGACCCTCTTACTGGACTGCCCAGGTGTGAATCCTTGCTCCATCTTGCTGTGTGACCCTGGCCAAATTATTCAGTGTTGTTGCGTCTTATTTTCCACCTTTGTAAATAAATAAATATTAAAAATAGAATGATGCTGCAACATAGGGTTTTATGAGGATTAAATGAGATGTTACATGTAAAGGGCACTTTAAAAGTACTCAATATTTATTGTTATATGTTCTGTATTAAAAATTGCAGTGTTCTAGTAGAATGGTATTTTAAGTTTATGAACACTTGCTATATTTTGAGAGTTCTAGAACTTCAGCTTCTTCCCCCAGTGTCCTGTGGATGTCCTAAAAACACCTGCTGAAGAATATCTTTGCTTGAAAAGAGCCATAGGTGACCACCGTGTCTTCCTAAAAGTGTCCAAACACAGTTGCCTCTCAATTATTTAGTATAGTGTAGGGAAACAACAGAGATTAACTGAGGGTTGTGATTTTGCTGAAGGTGATGTCAGGAGGACACTGAGGTTAGCACAGCTCCTGAAAAGGCTGCTAGCCAAAGTCAGGAAGTCTCACAGGCTGTTTTTGTCTAGTGATCAACTTTGAGCAAGAGCTGATCACACTCAGGCATACTTCTCCCTGTTCTTGGTCCCAAAGGTTACAGGCCAGACCGAACTATAAAAACAGAATGCTAAATTATTGATAGCTTAAAAAATTAAGCTGTTCTCGGGCCGGGCGCGGTGGCTCACGCCTGTAATCCTAGCACTCTGGGAGGCCGAGGTGGGCGGATCGTTCTGAGCTCAGGAGTTCGAGACCAGCCTGAGCAAGAGCGAGACCCTGTCTCTACCAAAAATAAAAAGAAATTAATTGGACAGCTAAAAATATATATAGAAAAAATTAGCCGTGCATGGTGGCACATGCCTGTAGTCCCAGCTACTTGGGAGGCTGAGACAGTAGGATTGCTTGAGTCCAGGAGTTTGAGGTTGCTGTGAGCTAGGCTGACGCCACGGCACTCGCTCCAGGCAAGAGAGTGAGACTCTGTCTCAACAAAATAAATAAATAAATAAATAAATAAATAAATAAATAAATAAAAAATAAAAAATAAAAAAAAAAAAAGAAATTTTATAGATTGAGAAGTTCTAAATCTTTAAGTAACAAAACATAAAGTACTTTTCAGATTTTGAATATTTTAATCATGGCTCTGTTACACTATTAAAATGATTTCTAGTCAAATCATTATAAGGCTATTTTCATTATGTTCTTTTTCTTAAGAACACACTATTGCTTCATCTTTTGGTCTAGTTACCTCAGTCTAGATTGCCTAAATTGAGGTTCTTAAATGAAGGTGAACACTTGTTAAATTGTTCAGAAGTTTTATATGAGTCTTATTTTTTATTGGGGGAGAGGGATTATGGCTTTATACATTTTGTACTATGTTCTCACCATGTCTGTCATAGTGTCTTGTAGATGTTTAATACTTATTTCTGGGATTCATTGTCTTCTGTGTGCTTCTGGACAGCTCATTTTTCTTAACTCATAGCTTATTTTTGCTAGGCATACAATATTCTCTTTCTGTGACTATTTCTGATAGTATTCTCCCACCCCACCTCTCTTTCTATGTCCTTTCCAAATCCTGTATTTCTATTTTAGAGTCCAAGTCATGATTTACTTTTACCTGAATTTTTGTCTTCAGTAGTGATTTTTTCTACTATGATGGATTTTTTTCCAACACTAGTATTTGGTTTTTATTTTAGTAATAGATCATATTTTGTGTTATATAATATTCTCTGTTTCAGGTATAAAACCTGACTAACATAATTATTGAAACTGGTTTTTTATGTGGTTTCTGGAACGAGTACAGTATATTCTTTTCATTCTTGATGAAAATGTTTTATCTCAACATTTTTTAATTTGGTTAAGTTTTTCTAACTTTTCATTATGAACAGTCTCAAACATAGAGAAAAATTATTAGACTAGTACAGTGAACACCATTGTACCTTCTACTTAGAGTCAATAATTAATATTTTACTCTATATTTGCTTTATCTATGGTGTGTATATTGTTTTCTGAACCATTTGAAAATTTCCATATGTCAAGAGCTTGATCTCCTAATATTTTAGTATGTATTTACCAAGAACAAGAATTTATCTTTTATAACTATGGTACCGTTGTTACACCTAAGAAAAGTAACAATAATTTTATTGTGTCATCTAATATCTTCCTCACTTCAATTTTAATATATTCTAGAATAGGATGCCTGGTGTCTGTTTTGATATATTACACAACACCTAGTATGGTGTTGGCATTCACTAGGCACTTACAAATGATTGATTCAATGGAGTATTTTCATATATTACCATTTAGAGCATATAAGAAAAATAACCTAAAATATCATCTCGTTGAATGTTTTTCAAATGAAGAAAATGAGGTGAGAGCTGTGACTAGAATCCAGGTCTCTTATGTCTCAGTGTAGTGTTCTTTTACCATTATCAAAATTATCATTCATAACTTTTGCCTTATTAAGGTGTGTATTAAGTCTTAGGGCCCATTAACTCACCTGTTTATAAAGAGGAAGTATTTTCTGAACATTTTTATTAATTGGTGTGTGTATGTGTATTGGTTTTTCAAACTATATTTAATAAGATTATCTGATTTTCTGTTTATTTCTAAGTTGCTGTCTTAAACATTATGCTTTATAAATTGAAGGTTCTTACTGAATTTTATTTATAATTTTAGTAAACTAACAATTAATCCTTATCAGTGATTATTTTCTGCATTTACAGCTATTTTATAGTTGCTATATTACCTTGGTAATTAAGATTAAATCTGTACCTTTTCAAATTGCCATTTCTGTTGATACTTTTAAAGTGTGGTGGCCTGATTTCAATTAATTTTTTCTTTAAAATAGGCCTTTAAATATGTGAAAGTTAAAAATTTAAAATTTTTTTCTAGTTTTAATATTTTCATTTTTTAGAATTGTAATTTACATGCATAATATGTTCAAGCTTACTTATGAAGGAAGGATTTGCTAAATGAACTAGAAAAATAAAGATTATAAAGAGAGTTGTTTAACCACTTAAGAAATTTAAAATATCACGCTTTTAAAACTGTTTTAGCAAGCGTGTACAAATGTTGTGTCTATGACTGACTTGTTTGGTAACTTATATATATCTTTTCCCCAGTTAATATTATCGAGTACTAATTTATGATGTTTATCACATTTTATTTTGTGTTCAAGAAGTTCTGTTTAATAAACTTGTTCAGCTTCCTAGCAAAGAAGTAAAAGCAAAAAGCTATGTCTTGATTTATTAAGAATTTTGTACAATATAAAATTTAAGAAATACTTAGTGTAAAATGGTAGTTGTATTTTCTGAAAAAGTAAGGTACTTGTATTTCTGACTGTTTTCATTTTTTTCTTTTTTACCACAGTAAATCAAGAGGAGTTCATTGCTATTATGACTGGTGACATTTAAAGAATTGCAAGGATAAACACTAAGAATGTTGCAGTTACCATCTTATATTCTATTTTTGTGCCTGGAGCCATGTAAAAAAAAGAAACTAACTTATTTGTTTTTTCCAAAAGGACCAAAAATAAGCATCTTGTGTATTTGTATTTTACTACTGTTAAGTTTCTTTGTATGAACTGTGTTATTAGTACTCAAATAGTTTAGCTTTGTATTTATAATGCAGCTTTTACATAAAGTTTTAAAAAAATTGAATCATGTGATGTGCATTCTTTAAAGATTTTTTTTTAACTTAACATTAGTAATTTTTATTTTGGTGCACACATTTTTCAGATTTTCATAAATAAAGTGTTTATTAGTATTTTATAGTTTGGTAAATTTTTATTTTGATTCCTAATATCTGTTAACCCTCAAGAGCATATTTCTTAAATCTCTTCACACTTTTACTAGTTTCTTAAACAAAAGCTAAAATACGAGTAACAATGGAGTAGCACATTTTTCCATTATCTATGATTTCATCAAGTTTGATTTTCTGTGTTTCAATACAGGATGACTCAATATAGGCCTAATTCCTTTCTTAAGAGTCATGTCTTTTAGTTTGGAGGGAATAAATACTGTGCAGATAAATCCATTTATCCTCATGTATTATATTCTTTAACTCTTGGTATCTTAACATATGACAATTTAAATATTCCCTTCTTTGAATGAATATAGTTCAAATCATTTAGCTTCTTTTTTTTTTTTTTTTTTTTTGAGACAGAGTCTCGCTTTTGTTGCCCTGGCTAGAGTGCCGTGGCATCAGCCTAGCTCACAGCAACCTCAAACTCCTGGGCTCAAGTGATCCTCCTGTCTCAGTCTCCTGAGTAGCTGGCACTACAGGCATGCGCCACCATGCCCGGCTAATTTTTTCTATATATTTTGAGTTGTCTGATTAATTTCTTTCTATTTTTAGTAGAGACGGGGTGTCGCTCTTGCTCAGGCTGGTCTGGAACTCCTGAGTTCAAACAATCCACCCACCTTGTCCTCTCGGAGTGCTAGGATTACAGGCGTGAGCCACCGCACCCGGCCTCATTTAGCTTCTTGACTAAGTGAAAGATTTAAATTTTGAATTTTGATCTGTTAAGATAATTATCACTCAATTCAACATTGCAATGATGAAAATAGAAATCTAAAGCATAGAAATGATTTAAGGCTGTTTTACTTATATAAAGGAACATTCTGTGATTCACCAGGAAACAGTAGAGACAGACTTTGCAGGTATTAGTAGGCTTTTCTGCCTTGTAGAAGTGTATGTTAGGGAGAAACAAGTGGTTATGGAGATGGGTCATAGAAAAATGGTACCTTACTGATCTTTGATTCCCGATTTGGTCCCCGTTTGTTATGGACTCTCTCAGGGAAAAAAAGTTGTCTATTTCGATCTTAGATTTCTTGTTTTAAATTTAAAGTACAGTATAATTTGAGACACTTTAAATGTTGTCAGCCTTTTAGAGTATTACATTAAGAATTATCCACTAGAAGCTTAATAAAAAATCAGTAGGGAATAATGAAACTGGTAACATTTCAAACAGTTACTTAGAAAGCAAGTTAATTGTTCACCTAGAGTAAAAATTTTGAATATGAAATCAGTAATCACAGTAATAACAATATTCAAGGCAACAAATAGAACTTGAAATTTAAAAATTTTGTCACCCTTACTCTGTCTTGATCATGAAATATATTGATTTTTCAGGAATGTAAAGAATAAAACATAAAAATAAATCTAGGTTTGCTAGTCTTCTACCACGTTATTGGAAAAATAACTCAAGCTACTTTGTTGTCACAGAGATACCTTCTTTGTTCTTAATATAAATGCTTCCTTCTTGGGATACTAGTACTTTTGTTTCTTCTACACTTACTGTGGATTATGGAAGAGTGCTCACCCCAGCTCTTCATGTTTGTGAAAGCTTTGTCTTATAGTAGGATATGAATTACTTTTAAGTTTCTTCTAATCAGTAATTGTCAAGTTGGAAGGCCAAAAAAATTAGCTTAGTAGAGGTGGCAATATGAAGAAAGTGAATTTTCTGTTAAGAGGGAGGTGGATATTTGTCATATTTATCATTATATTGATCAAGCAGTGGCATTTCATGATGTGAAAAGATATATTTTCTGCGAAAGTCCCCTAGTTCCTTGATGCTCTGGTGTCCTGATGAGCTTTGATAGGTTGAGATTTGTCAACTAAGATCTTTTTCTTCACCTTTGTTATAAACCAATAGCGCCTGCTTTCTAAAGAAGCTATGTGCCTATTAGCAGCTCTTAGACCAGAAGACTGGTGGGTACGTAGTTGGGATTGGGGAGGAAATTGAAAACACATTTGTTAAGCTCTTAGTGTGTGGTAGTGTAAGAGATAAGAAAAACCAAAGTGTTTTTCCTACTGTCCTACGCAGTCACTCAACACTTCTGACACCAGGTTTTCCAGTGTAAACAGGGTGTTCTCCAATTTAATTCCGACACTGTCTACCTAGAGATAGTGTCAGTCCCACAAGTTAAGGGCTCAGTCCCACAAGGCTGCCCCCACCCTTTCAGATACCAATCACAAGCGCCAAGTGACCTGTGCTTCTGACCGACTGGCTATAAATTGGGGGTTCTTGCTACCCCTCAGGCTTGATTAATTTGCTAGGATGGCTTACAAAACTCAGGGAGACACATTTACTGGTTCATTATAAAGGATATTACAAAGGATACAGAAGAAGAGATGCATTAGGGCAAGGAATGGGGGAAGGGCTGCAGAGCTTTTATGTCTCTCTCCAGGAGTGCCACCCTCCAGGCGCCTTCACAGGTTCAGCAATTGAAAGCTCTCCAAACCCAGTCCTTTCGGGGTTTTATGGAGGCCTCATTACGTAGCCATGATTGATTACACATTGGTCATTAGTGATCTACTTAACCTTCACCCCCCACCCCTCCCTAGAGGTGGGGTGTGGGATGAAAATTCCAAACCTCTAATCATATGGGTGGTTCCCCTGGCAACCAGTATCCGCTCCATCCAGAGGCTATCCTGGAACCCCCAGCCACCTGTCATCTCATTAACATACAAAAATACATGAAGATCCTAGAGCTTTGGGAGCTGTGTGCCAGGAACCAAGGGCAGAGACCAAATATGTATTTCTTATATCACAACATCACAGGTAGGTACTGTGGTTGCCTTATTTAACCCTTTCCTGCAGGAAATTTATACACCACTTCTAATTTATTAATAGTTGATATGCCAGTGTTAATGACCTTACATTAGCAAACAGCCCGTGGAGAGTAGACAGTGGCTATGGCCTCGACTCCACAAGCCATCTGATGCTAGTCTCTGGAAGTAAATTCTCTTGGGGATTTAATAGTGATGTGTTCTTTAAAGGTTATTTACAATGTTCTGAAGACCGATATGAAGAAAGAAAATAATTTTGAAAACCACAATATGTAATTAAATGCGAATTACATAAGTAATACATAAATTGTATAAAGTAAAAGCAAAAGTTCTTTCTCTCCTCTCCTCCCCAATCCCATTTCTCTCTGAATAATATCAGTATCAGTGTCCAGACAGGAGGAAGAGCACTACTAAATATTTTAACAGAGTGTAATATAAGGAATAGGTTAAATTGGTACTGGAGAAGCAAAAAAAAGCCGAAAGGGAGGACTGAGGTAGTAACTTCAGGAAGCGGCTACCATTCCTGGGCCTGGGGGAACAGGTAGAGGTTGTGGTCACTAGAAACCAGGAAGAGAGGTTCAGAGGAGCAGGGACTCAGACATTTGAGGAGTGGGTATTGGTAGGTGTTACAAGTATTGATGGGGAATGATGAGGCCGGTGGGAATGCTGAGAAAAAGCTGGCGGCTGGAACCAAGTGCTACTGCTGGAATGAAGAGCTGTTGCTCCAGGGACGCTGGCCAGGAGCAACAAGGCAACAGGAAACAGCAAGATTCCTTGCCCCTCCTGCCTCCTGTCTCCATCTTCTAGTCCTCTTATTAGTGAGGCATAGCAAAAATTCAGCTGGCAAAGGTAGCTTTCACAGTCCCAGCCCTGGTATTACATAGATGAGTGCAGAATAGTAGTTTAGAGCTGTAGGGGAAAAAATTGTTCAATAACAAGCACAGCAGGTTATATATTTTATCATCTGAATGAGGTTACTTTTGAGAGTAAAGGAGCTTGGAGAGCGGCGAGGAGCAGTTATTTATGCTGGGATAACAGGTGTAAATCAGAACTGTCCTAGGCAAATCAGGTCATATCATCACTTGGTCTCTGGGAATAGTAATCATTGTTGTTTTAGAGAAGTTATATATTTTAATCTTAATAACCTTCTGGGGTGGATGCTGTTGGATTATCTTTATTTCACAAATAAGATAACCATAAGTTGGAGGGCTTGAAGTAACATGTTTAAGGTTTAAGGTAATAAATAGTAACTGAATTGGAATTTGATCCCAAGCTGTTACTCTAGAGCCTGCTCACAAGCACTAGGTGATTCTGTCTCCTTTCTATGACTTTTATATACTCTCTGAAGCCATAACGGATCAGACTTTTGAAATCACGAAACATAAGAGAGAGAGAATTTGGGATTCAGAAGCTTAGCATAAAAACATTAAATATACTTAATCTGGCATTGTATTATGTGTTATACATTCCAGGTGAATTAGTGTTTGGGGTCAGATCTCTGGAAGCTTATAATCTTAGATAGACTATATTTTTGTAATCATGAAGGTAATACATTAAAAAGTAGAAGAAGGCTGGGCATGGTGGCTCACGCCTGTAATCCTAGCACTCTGGGAGTCTGATGCAGGAGGATTGCTTGAGCTCAGGAGTTTGAGACCAGCCTCAGCAAGAGTGAGACCCCATCTCTACTATATATAGAAAGAAATTAGCCAAACAACTAAAAACAGAAAAAATTAGCTGAGCACAGTGGCTCACGACTGTAGTCCCACCTACCCGGGAGGCTGAGGCAGGATCGCTTTAGCCCAGGAGTTTGAGGTTGCTATGAGCTAGGCTGATGCCACGGCACTCTAGCCCAAGCAACAGAGTGAGACTCTGTCTCAAAAAAAAAAAAAGTAGAAGAGTTTGGAAAAGAAATAAATTAATTAAAAATACAGTGTTAAGCAAATACATATTGAGAGAGTGCACGTTATTGAGTAGTGAAGACTGATAAAAGGTTTTCATTTTGAGGGTAAAATTTAGGAAAACATTTTTTCCAATTAATCTTCATGGAGATTTTATCTTAGGGACTGCTTAAAATGGAAGGAACCTTGGGTTTAGAAGTATGGTGGATAAAAGAATATGGGAGAGGGTCTTTGAGGCATTAAGCTGGAGAGGAGGAGGGGAAAAGGTTTATGAACCTGAACCTGATAGTCTAAAGCAAAGCTCTGGTAGGTAAGTCTCCGTGGAGGTGCATTGGTGGTGGTGGTGGAGTATAAATAAAGGTCATTTTAATTGTAGAATTATAAATTGTTCAGAATCTGGGTAAGCAGGAAATCTCAGAATGAAACATGGCAATCGGCAGTCACCTGGATGAAAGCTTAGTTGAACCTGAGAGATCATGGGTAAACAGCCTAGGCATACCCATACAACTGAAATGGGTTTTGAATTGGAATAGAAAATTTGTTTACATTTCCTGATTCTGAATTCCATACTACTAAAGTTAAAGCATTCATTGAAAACCTAATCCTAGATGCTATAAAAAAATCACCAAGTACAGTCTAGAACTAATAAAACCAAGTCTCTGGTTTATCTGAGATATATGAATGTATAAGTTACCTTCATGAGGTATACTCTAAATATTAGGTAAAATTATTAATATTATCTAATTGTCTACAAAAATCCAAATGATCTTTTTCATTAGGACTTTAGAAACCTATATATCTTTTGCTATTCTGAGAATATGTAAAGTATTTTTTCATTATATGATGATTGGAGAAGATTACTGACATTTCATAGAGTCAAAGATCAGCACACTTACCTCCATTTTATACTTAATTAAAATATTTTAAATAGGTTTTCTTTATCCCATAATAAAAGAAATAAGGGATGCTTAATAGAATCCCTGGAGTCCAATATTTCTGATTTTAATATGCTTGTAACATTTGTCCAACACACCACTGTGCTCTCTGAAAAGAGCAATCATTTTCACTGTATGGCATTACCACAGATTGCCTTTCCCCAGGGTCTTCCAAAAGGTCCATGTAAGTTTGACAGCAAGGAAACATGTACCATTGTAGAACATAAATTCTGGTGACTTATTGATGAATGAATGCCTACTTCTGATAAATGGCTCTTTAGAGTAAAAAATCACTCAATATATATCAGCTAAATGTTAAGTGATAAAAATATTTTCAAATAATGTTTCCCGCCATTGAGGATCTCCTGAAATTTAACAACAGGTTAAAGGCTGAGATTTGCCTACTGAGAAGCAATCTTTCTTTAAAAAATATGCATTTTGATTGTCTTGAAATTTTATGCATTTAAAGTTCCTGGCAAACAGGTAGATGTAACCATACTCTAAGCAAGATCTACATTTTCCTTTTTTGTTTTCTGTTAAGATTAAAAATGTTCAATTAAATCTGGATAGCTGTCCAAAACTAAGCTTTCCAGGAGTTTTTTTCTATACCTGTCTTGCTGGGAGATAATTGTTGCTAATCTAAATCTTAGGAGATGGTGGGATATGTTTCAACATTGGCAATAAAAACAAAATAACTCCCTCAATGTTAGGGTGGGAGTGAGAAGCAAGATTTGGATTCTAAGAATTTTCTTTGTGAAAGTAAACTTTGTTCGAATCTAATTGGGTGGTTTCATTACTGTAGTAAAGATTAAAAGAAAAAAAAGAACAAAACTGGGAAATCTTTTTAAAAACTAGAAAATTAAAAATCTCTTTACCTCATTTGGTTTTGGAAAAAATAAATGAGATTATATTTGTGAAAATATTTTATGAATTGCAAAGTTATATTAAAATATAAATTGTTATAATGAAATTTGTTTTGTAGTTTGAATTGTTGGCCTATGGGCCTAAGTGCATGCAGTTCTACAATCAGACCCTGGAAGTTCTGGGGTCCTGAGGGCCTTGAAGGAACTCCGGGTGTACCCAGACCCGGGTTGCTAGGATATTGCCCAGGGATAAATTCTAAACTCGATTTAGTTTCTTTGGAATATCCATAAACAAGTGAACAAGCCAGCGTTCTGTCTATCTGGAGGAAATATATTCTTAAGAGCCTGGATAAATCATATGCTGTTAACATTTGGTTGAAATCAGCTTAAAAATCATGATTTACATTTCTACCTAAGTTATTAAGGTCAAAAGTTTTTAAAAAATTATTTTCAAAAAGGTAAATTTTATTCCTAGCAGCTATTTGGGTAAATTCATATGAAAGAGAGATATAAAAGTCAAATCTGTTTTTAAAGAGTTTTTAGTTTCTTTTTATTTATTATATATATATGTGTATATATATATATATATATATATATATACACACATCATCTTTTTTTCCAAAAAATAAAAAGAATTTATAGCAAACTTCTCCAGCACAAAAACAAAAAGATTAAATTAGAAACAATCGTTCACAAATCAGATAGAAAGAAGAGACAAATACAGTCAACTTCAGTTCTTTGGGGTCAGATGGAAGAGTGTTCAGGTGATCATGATCAGACCCAGCAGAGACCTGGGACAAGGCTCATCTCCCGGTCAGTAATTGCCACCTTTTACTTTTGCTATCTCCTTCTCCCCACCCTTATCTCCCAGGGGATTAGAGAAGTGCTGAGTTAACTGAGAAGAGGCTCTGGTGGAAGTAGGGGTGGGAACATAAAGGAGCCCCTCCCAGCGCTATAGAGAAGGGCAAATGCTAGACCTCTGCTATGCCTTAATCTGCAAACTAGTTCCACTGCTGGTGTATAATCGAGAAACTTGTTCCAGGAATCGAGGCTGAGGTAAAAGATGAGTGAGCGCCTAGGGTCCAAAGAGAGTTTGACTTAGAATATGGCTTATTTTATGGATGTAGAAGTTTTCTGAAGTGCCAATTAATTTACATATTCATGATTGGCTCAAGGACCTATGCCATATATTAATTACTAAAAAAAAATCTAGGAACATGAAATTATAGGAATTAAGATTGCTATGGTGTTTGGCTATCTTGAAACATGGCTCTGGATGCTGATGAATTAAGCCCTGAGGAATACACTAACCATAATAATAGTTGCTCAGGGGTTCCTAAAGCTCAGGGAAGCCAGAGATTTAGGCTTGATGTCGGGGAAACTGGCAGGAATCATAGGGAAATGGTGAGTGGTGGCGGGAGATGGATGGCAGAGACAGAAACACTGAGTAGTTACTAACTTATGGGTTCAAGTGATTTTCGATTCTACAATCTGATCTTGGATGTTCTGGGGTCTCCAGGATCTCTGCTGGGTGAGATATAGCTGAAAAAAGATACTATCCTCTAAATTTCAGTTTTTACCCCAGGCTGCCACTGCTTGAACATTAGTTTTTAAGAGGGTGTGGAGTGAAATCTGAGTTCCATACTGCTCTAAGGTGATTATGCCTCTGAGTGGGCTTCCACTGATGGAATTGAATGAGAGAGCACATGGCTCTGGTTTCATTTCAATAACTTGTTTTATTCATAGAAGAAGTTGCCACACTTATTTCTTCTATTTTATATCACTTGTTTAGATATCATCTCACGTAACCTAATAATGAAAAGTGTGTCTTTGTTACTTCAATTTGTTAATTTTCTTTGAGTTTTCAACAAACAATGATTTTTCTTTCCCATTTGAGGAGCCATTTGCCTTGTATGCATGAATAGATATAGACCAATAAAAGGACTCATTAGCTAGACTCTTGTAATCCGTGAATCTAATTTTTAAAAGATTCATTATATTGCATATTCAATTTTCTAATCTCTATAAACATATTTTGAGGGGTGTACTTTTTAGGGAGAGGGTTCGATTTCTGCAATTATGAATGTTATTAAGTACAAATTCGTAAGGCGACGTCAGTCAATCCACAGCCTTCTAACCTCCTTCTTTAATCAGCCAGTTTTTCTCTTAACCCTTTCCCTATGCATTTCTTCAAGAAAGAATAGTATTTATTCCAGTTACTCAAATTAAAATAGTGATTTGGAAAGACAGAAAAATAAGGTAAAATATATTTTCAAATCTCCACTAGGGGGACCTATTGCTGCAACTAAAAAATTGAATCTGAGGAAGAAACACGTGTTTTACACACAGTTACATGATATTATAATCTTTATTTTTTAAAAGTACATACACCTGTTTGAAAAAAACTTTAAAGTTCCACATAATGGTATTTCTCATGTTATTTTATTTTTACATTATTGTAATAATTAAAGTATAAAATTGGAGAAATAAGATATCAGGTTTTCTTGATTATTGGAGTTAAGCTTTTTTAGTAGAATGACTATAAGATGAAAATATAAATTCAGTCCTTATTTGAGAATAATTTGTATATAAAATATCCACAGGATTACCTACAGCAGGAAAAAAAATCCTAAAGCAGGAAAAAAAATCTTTTTTCATAAAACACATCTTTCTTAAATTTACTAATTCAGTATATTTTATTCCCTACTCCACTGGCTTTTGTCTGGGATTTAAAGGCTTACAGTTTTTATTAAAAATTTTTATACTATAATATTTATAATCACAAAATGGGTAAATCTGTCTTTTTGCCCCACTTCTAGTTGTGAGGACATTCTATTTTGTGCTTTCAGATTATATACGCTTTCTTACATAAGGTACTATCCTATTTGTTTATACTCTTGTATCTCTTAATATTCTCCAATTTTTTTTATTCTTCAATTTTTTATGGTTCAAATATTCTCTTTCTGAGAGCTCAATAATTTTCTATATTCTAGATGTTTTTACCTGATTCATTTGACTACCTTCTTCCTGACTTTATTGATTAGAAGTAATTAACATCAATGGTTCTCAGTGGTGAAAAGAGTTTTCAAACACTATCCCCATTTTTTTAGATCAGGAAATTGAGGCTGAGAATGATTATATTACACGGCTAATGTTATGTTCTCTGCCTTGTGATTCTAAGCCCAATATTCTTAAATACACAGATAATTTTAACATATCCTAGATATGTTAAAATATCTATAACTTATAATTTGAATGTTAGTGGACCTTCTGTCCCAGACATGGTCTTCTGTATGAGAAATGGCTTGCTCTAGATAACCTATTTGAATAAATTCCATTGTCCTTAATAAATATCAACACATGATATTTTAGATGTGGCAAGAAACTTTTTTAATATACCATAATTATAAATTTGGCTCAACAATAACATAATGAATGGCTTTGAACTTCTGATTGCATGTACACACACACACATACACACAGACACATAAACACACACAGTACTTTTCTTCACAAAGAAAAGGATTACTAACTCTACATTATAAAGAATAGAAAGCAGCTTGAGCACAACGAAATGAAAATGTATTTTAGACGTATGAAAAGTTTCCCTCATCCTAAGAGAAATGCAGACTTAAAGTACACTGAGATACCACTTTCACTTATTCAATTATTTTTATAATATACTCTGTTAAATGCTAGGCGGTAGGGGAAATAAATAAACCAGACACTCTCCCACTCTTGCAGTTAAAAATCGGTACAACCCCCATGAAAGGCAATTGGCAATATTTGTCATTATTATAAATGTGTGCACCACTTGACTCAACATGTTCCTTGGAATTTAGCCTATGGATATACTTGTATGCATTCAAAATTATTTATGTTTAGGATAATTCATTATAGATTTGTTATAGCAAAAATCAGAAACAAATTTAATGTCCCTTGATAGAAGGTTGATTAATTGGAATAGTATACAGCTGTTAAAAAGAATAAACAAAAGCTCTATACTTATATATAAAGAGCTTCAAGTAATATTAAATGAATACTGTAAAGTGTAGAACAGTTTTATAGTAAGCTATTTCAAGTAAAGAGGAGGGAAATAAGAATATATATTCATATTTCCTTTTATATACATAAAGAAACTCTTGATGGTACACAAAGGACTAATAAAAGTGATTACCTGCTTGGGATGGGAGGCAAAAGAGGCAACTGGGTGGCTGAGAGATAGGAGTTGGTGAGGCACTTAATTTCTTTAGTGAGAATGGTCTACCTGTTTTTAAAAATGTGTATGGGAGAGACGGAAAGACTGAGAGAGAGGGAAAGAAAGAGAGAATATGACAATCAGAGTTTAAGTAGACTTGTACAATTTTGCTCCCTAAAATGACAGTAAAGAGATATTTTTAAAAGGCATACGCCCACAAGGACAAAAAGAATGGAAGAGGAAGAAATAGCAAAATTTCGGAAGCTAGAAAGCACATGAATGGATGGTACTGACTCAGCAGACCTAGAAAGCCCAATTCTTTGCTAACGGTGAGAAATCTGAGAGGCTCTTACACTGCAGAATATCCAAAATGCTCAGGAACCGGCATTGCCAGGTACCTCTGGAAATGAGATTGAAGGTGGGGCTAAAAATAGGAGGATTGGTTGAAAGCCTCTTTAAGAAGCAGTTAAATCCCCAATTGCACAGACAGGCAACTTCCCTTTCCCAACTTGACAGAATATTGGAGGTTTAGTCTCCAAAGTGCATACAACAAAACAAAACAAAACCTCTCTGGATTGAGATATGGGAAGGGGTAGAGGAAGGGAGTAACTTGCTGAAAAAAAGTGATCAATTGAGCATTTGTATGCTGAATATTCAGCCCCTCCCTCTAAACTCTCTTTCCCCACTTGGCTCCCAGAATGTTAAAAATCCAATCTAGGCACAAGATGCTTTTTTATGAAATCTGACCAGTCAAGAGAAAAGAAAACTGGGGAACTCAATGAAATGACCAACCAGAATACCCTATACTGGAGATCACAGCTGACAGTAGCCAGCTTGTAACCAGAGCTTCTAAACAACTTTTTAGTACCTCACTCTTAAATATTGTTATTATTTTTTATTATTTCTGCTTAAATATTATTCTTAAATATGAAAAAGTAAAGATTGCAAAGTAATTGGGGAAATCTTTTAATGTGAATATAAGGACTGTATTGGATGTTGTGTTGTACTGCTAAGATTTACCCTGCAAGGATGGAGGCATTGTTTCCCCCAGTGGCTGGTTGATTGACTGCCCAGGCCTGACAGCTGAGTGGGTAAAGGTGCTGTCTTGCCCAAAGTTACATCCCTCCCCGAGAATAGTCCATCTTCAAAGCCTGGTTGACATGTGAGGTGCAGGTTGGAAGTATGAAAACCTGGTCCCCTTGCCTTGATTGGGAACAACTCTAAAGAAAGGTTCATTCCAGCTCTAGAGCTCACGCTGAGACTGCCTATTGCAACTGCATCACAGTTAACTTCTCAGTTGGCCCAGTCCTGCTTCCTTCACTTGCTTAAAGGTGTTGTTCCTAAAGGCACTTCCCAACTAACCACCTGCCCCTAATTTTGGTCTCAGTAAATCGTATCTATGACAGAATACAAAACAAATAGGACAAAAATGGGAAGAAAAAGATTAAAAATCTCAGATAAATATGAGAGGATATTACATCCATGATACAAAAGCAAGACACCATAAGAAAAAAAAACACTGAAAGAACATAAAAGAGCTTCTGGAAATTAAAAAAATATGATAGCAGAAATGAAAAACCCTAATAGGTGAGTTCAAAGATAAAGTGGAGGAGATCTCAGAGAATAGCGCAATAACACAAAGGAAAGAAATGGTATTTAGAAGGTCAGACTAAATATCTGGCATCTGAATAAAAGACGTTTCAGAAAGAACAGAGAAATGAATGTCATGGGGGAGAATGAGGCAAGCAATTATTAGCAAAATAATCCAATAACATTTCTCAGAACGTAAGGATATGAGTTTCCAGGTTGAGTGCTTGGCCCAGTTATGAATGTAGAACACCTCATAGCAAAATTTCACAATACTGAGGATGCAAAAAAAAAAACCTACAAGCTTCTTGAGAGAATAGGTGGGTCACATATAAAGCATTGGGAATCAGAATGACTTCTTAACAACATACTGGAAGCTTGAAGACAATAGGTCAATAGGTTCAAAATGGTGAAGAAAACTTACGTCCAATCTAATGCTCAAACCCAGCCAAACTATTAATTAATTGTGAAATATAATAAAGACATTGTTAGACCTGAAATTTACCTCCCTATTCGTCTTCTTTGGAAGCTCCTGGAAGATACTTCCCTAAAATAAGAAAATAAAAAAAGAAACCTAAAGATGTGATGTTCATGAAAGAAGGGATCTAACATAAAGCAAAGTAAAATCTCTGTGACGTGACTTAAGGGAGATACCAAGGTGGTGGCTTTACTCTATCCTTAAAAGTAACCAATCCAAACTGCAGCAGGTCTGAAGGCTCTGGCAGAAATTACTTCAAAAAGGTGAAATTACTAGAATACTTGATATGAATAAAAATTAAGAGGTGATTTAATACTTATCAGAGTTTGGGGCTAAATTAATGGTAACTACACAGAAAACTAAGCAAGTATTAAAAACAAGACAGTAATTAACTCCAGGGAAATGAAAACTTATGCAAGAATGAAAAAGTAATAATAGTGTTCTATATTGCTTGACTGTAAAAAACATTCACATAGTTATAAAAGGTAAACACTGGAAATTGATCTAACCGAAACTTATAGAATAATATTGGGAGGATGAGGGAAGCGTGTGTGTGTGTGTGTGTGTGTGTGTGTGTGGTGTTTGCTGGGGTTGGAATGAGAGCTGAACACTCATCTTTCATAGACAGAAGTTACAATATAAGGATGGAGCAAACTTTCATATTAAGAACATGAACTTTGAGTCCAGACTGTCTCAGTTTGAATCACCGCTCTGTGAGTTTCCAGTAGTATGACCTCAGTCAGGGTACTTGATCTCTCTGTGTGTCAGTAGTTATCTGTAAAATGGGGATATGTTACATACACTTACAGGGTCATTGTAGGATAATGTATATGTGAGTTTAGAACACCACCACCATACTGTTATATAGCAACTGCTATACAAATATTTTCAATTTATATTATCTGCTATGAACTGAATTGCGTACCCCAAATTCACACCTTGAAGCTCTAATCCCCAGAACCTTAGAATGTAACTGTATTCAGATATTGGGCCTCTGAAGAAGTAATTAAGTTAGAGTGAAGCTGTTAGGGTGGGTCTTAATCCAATCTGACTGTCGTCCTTGTAAGAAGAGGAGATTACGACATGCAGAGGGAGACACCAGGGATTCGCAAGCACAGAGAAAAAACCATGTGAGGACACAGCAAGAAGGTGACCATCCACAAGCCGATGAAAGAGATCTCAGGAGAAACCAAACCTGTGGACACCTTGATCTTGGACTTCCAGCTTCCAGAGCAGTGAGAAAAATAAAATTCTGTTGTTTAAGCCACTTAGTCTGTGGTATTTTGTTATGGCAGCTCTAGCAAACTAATACGTTACCATATTGTTGAAAGATTTAGAAATGAATACCAAAAGATTTAATTTAAAGAGTTGAGAGTAGTTGCCTCTGGGAAGCAGGAAATAATGGTAGAGAAGAGGGATTTTTTTTTTAAATGAAAAGTTTCTAGAACTCAATGACTCAAACTATGTATATTTATAACATTGATTAAAAACACTAACAAACAAATATATAAAAGAAAGGCGATGTGTGATAAATCAGAGTTATCTCTTGTCTCTTTCCATCTGGGTGATTACGTTTCAGTTGGGATTGTCAAGCACTGTGGACTTTTGGGGACTCTATAGAACTATTAATACATATACCATATATAGAGAACCATATGTACTTCTATAGGGGCTAATGGCACTTTTGGCACTTTTTATTTATGAAGGGTAGATTTAGCCTAGCCTTGGTAATATCCAGGTAGCTAATTGGGACTCATTGTCCCTGGGTAGGAAACTGGATTCACCAGTAACTCTTTTGTACCCAAAGCCACCCTCAAAAAGAATTTTGATGCGATATCACATATGTCTCACATCACTTGGCAAAAGATACTATATATTTGTTACAGAGATTATATTTTTATATTATATTTCAGTATATTTTCCTTTATCTGGCAACTGCTTTTTCTCTCTGTGGCCCTCTGAAATTTTTTACCTCAGAGAAGATAAAGTTAGTGTACTTTGGCTGCAAGCAACAGAAAGCCAACTAGAAATGCTTAACCAGAAGGAAATACTATCTCACATAAAAAGAAATCTTCAGATGGACGGTTCTAGGTAGGGTATCTACCTCAACTGCTCAATGACATTATTAAGAACCAGGTTTTTTTCTTAATTCTTGGCTGCCATCCTTAGCATGCTGGCTATCCTTCTCACAGTTGCAAGATGACTGCAGCAGTTGTAGGCCCTGTGTCCTCATAAACAATATCCAAAGGCTGTGTGGGATAAGGAGTCATCTGTCTTCACGTCCCTCTTTAAGAAAGGGTTACTTTGCCAGAAGGCCCTACCGGGCTTCTCATATTTCCGTGGCCATAATCACATCACGTGCCAGTTCTATATCAACTAGCCAGAGTAATGGAATTGCCATATTTGGTGTAATACAAATTATATTTCACTCTTAAAAACTGGGAAGGGGCTCAGATTCTCCTAAACACAGTTCTGACTCGTACTTGAACAAAATCAGGACTATGTCAGTAAGGAATAAAGGAAGAGAAAGGCAAATCACAAGGAATAGGGAAGAAGAAACAGATTTTAGAGACAGTTCTGGTTAGATAAGAAGGGAAAGTAGAAAATTCTTTTACTGGGAGGGAGAGAGAGACAGAAAAGGAAGGGTCAGAGATAAATGTCCTGGTGTCATCTCCCAGCTGGGGTCTCTTTGCTCACTGTTCAGACAGAGTCGATGCACTGAGACAGCAGGTGTGCTGCAGACAAGGAGTTGAGTAATCGTGGGGCAGACAAACAAGGAGACAGGAGAAATTCCTCAAATCTGTCTCCCTGAGAAGCTGTAGGGATTTTAAGGGGAATTTGGTGGACGGTGGGCTGGGGAATTGGCATTGCTGATTGGTTGAGTTGGGGGTGAACTCACAGGGATGTAGAAACTGCATTCTTGTGCTGAGTTGGTTCCTCAGCAGGGGCCATAGGACTGATTGACTCAGTTCCATCATGTGGATCGCTGGTCTGGTCGGTGTCATTGGGCCCATGGGAATGCAGGGTCTGGAAAACATTTTAAAAGGCAGATTTAGGTTTCACAGTAGAGGTGTTATCTATTGACATGATTGAGGGAAGCTATAAATCTTCTGACCAGACTCTTAAGCAGTAAGCAATTAAAGGGAAGCAGCCTAGGGGGCAGAAGCTGGTTAATTGTCAAGTATTGCTGTATTTTGCAAAGCTTAGGCCTCTAGTGAAGCTTTAATCTGTTGGTTTCAGTTGATTTTACAGGGACGGTTTCACTGCCTCCCACTTGAGGCTTAAACCTGGAGAGGAGCATTGTAGGAAGGAGTTGATAGAAATGCCCCAGATTCCTAGCAAAGGGACCCTTAGTCCTGACTTTTTAAGACATAACCTAGAAAGTTACAAGTCTTTTAGAGAAGTCCTGAAATTGGAATAAAGCCACATCCAAACACGTCATTGTGTAGGAGATAAGACGACTGAGGAATGGTGTGCAGTTTCCATATAATCAAGTTTCTGCAGAAGGTAGACTTTATGCCTGGGGACTGAGGCAGAGGCCAAGGATTTGCCACCCAGGCTTTTAAAAGAACTGACAAAACCTGCTGCACCACAGGGGAGACCCTCCACTGACTGCCAATTCCTTGCAGGACATGAAAGCTTCACCCCATTGCACTCTCTGAGGAAGAGGAGAAGGGGAAGGAAAGTGAAAAGCAGTCCTGGCAGGGACTTTGAACTTTGCATTGGCTAAGTATTTACAATTTTAAATGCAATTGGACTGAATTAAATTTAATTGGTAAGTTTCTGTAATCTCCTGGTCTGGGGCATCAGAGTAGATCAGCCACAAAGAAAAATTACCATTTTCCCTCACCTCAAAGTATATGAATTTTGGCCTTGCTATAGCTTATGTATTTCAGTATTATCTCCTTTTTCACCTTTTGGGGGAACATTGTGGGAAAGTGGAAAAGAAAAGAAGAAATGTGAAAATGGAAGGATTATACATCTGGTCCTTTTGAGAAATGGCTAATGCTAGATTTACATGTGTCCAGAGAGCATCAATTAGGATTATGCAAAAATAATGTAAAATTATATAGCTAACCACTGTTTTTCCTAAAAAGTTTGTACGGTTCATAAAACATTTTTAGTATAAATAAACCAAGTATGATCTCATCTAACTGGGTGTTTAAAAATGCTTGCATCGAAATGTTTATTATTACATAATGATAACCATGATTTAGTACAGAAACAAGCTACTAGGTTACTTATATTTATTTTGTTTGCATTATGTTTTTTCTTGACTACATATGTTGAGCCAGGTGGAAAACAACAGAAAGTTTCCATTTTTTAAAATAAATATAACCTGGTCAGGAATCAAATTTACATTCTAATTGCATTATAATAAATCAGGAATGTTTATGGTCACATCTAGCACCCAGTTAAAACTCAACACATGTATAACAATAATAACAAAATTGTTGGCCAAAATATTGTAATAGCTACTAAAAATACATGAATAAATTTTAATACCCAGACAGGAAACAACAGACATGCAGTGTGTGTTTGAGGCACATGTATCATTTGAACAGGTGCCAGAGTTATGTAGCTAGAGATTAAAGTGTGATTTAGAGATATATTCCACTCCGTATGCATGTGCGTCGCCTCCATTAGCATTAATAGAATTTACATGCACATAGTTAGAGGAGAGAACTGAAATCTGTTGAAAGGCAAAGGAGGAATGATTTTTAACTTTGCCTATAATTCCAGGAGCATGGGACTGTATTATTAAAAGCTCTGTGAAAGGCCTTAATTTAGGAACTGAGATGTAGAAGCTCTATATCAAACTACTACATGTATACTTGGTTGTATTATTAGAGAAAAATGGGCCAGAAAAGCTAAAGGATTTGTCAAAGGCTGTTCTGGGATTATGGTACTGTGTAGAAATGGGAAATAATACATGCATTTTAGATGTGGATTAATTTGAGGAATAGGAACAGTTTTTAATCTGGGAGAAAATGTAACCGATGTTACTGTGGCCATCAGCAGGGACGCATGCACACACATGCAGTTACTTATATTACTTATACTTGTCTATAAGCATCTATTCTCCACCCAGTCTTTAGAAAAATACAATTATATTTAGCCTATTAAGTGTATTTCTTTTCTTGCTGCAAGATTATCAAATAAATTATCGAATCCTGAAGTCTCAGGGAAAGGTTTTGGGGAAATGGAGGGACAAGTAATTGTGTCCTCCTATATACTACGTCCCAGGAACCAGCTCCTATTAAATACACGTATTCCTTTAGTGAGTGTCAGGAAGAAATAAAAGCAGCTAAGTAATGAATCAGACCAAGATGGCAACAAGTGATAGACGACTTTCTGCGGGAATAATTGTATTTCAAAGCACTATTTATTTCGGAAAGCCCTTGGGAAAGATATTCGTTCATTAATTTAGCACATTCTTAGTGAATGTCTGCTATGTGCCCATCACTTTTCTGGCTCTACTGACTCAGAGGCAAATAAGATAAAGTTCCTGACCTCAGGGTTCTTATAGGTGAGCAATATGCATTTAGAACTTTGAAATGTCCATGCTTTTTGGCTTATTTATCATATTTTTATTAATATAATCTGATAATACTTGGATATATACGTAAAGATTGACATACACAAATTTCCATTAAACCGTTACCTATAATGCAGCAAAACTGTAATCGTAAATGCACAAGAGTAGGAAAATTCCTTGTAACAAATTCCTAAATATTTTTCCATACGCAGTTGACCCTTTAATAACATAGGTTTGAACTTCATGGGTCCACTTATATGTGGATTTGTTTCAATAAGTATACTGGAAAATTTGGGAGAGGTTTCCAACAATTTAAAAAAACTTACAGATGAATCACATGGCCTAGAAATATTAAAAAAAATTAGAAAAAGTAAGGTATGTCACGAATGCATAAAATATTTTATCATTTACTACCACAAAATAGGCACAAATCTATTATGAAAAGTTAAAATTTATCAAAATTTATGCACACACTTATAGAACGTCTATGGTACTACTGGTGTTCCAGGAAAATGTAGACGTAAAGATGCAGCATTAAATCATAGCTGCATAAATTTAACTGCAGCAATACTGCACTACTTTAATAATTTCGTAGTCACCTACTGTTGCTATGGCAGTGAGCTCAAGTGTTATGAGTATCCACTTAAAACACCATGTGATGCTAATCATCTCAGAGTGAGCAGTTTGTTTCTCCAGTAAATTGTGTATTGCGGTAAAAGTGATCTCTCGTGGTTCTCGAGTATTTTTCACTATGTTTGGTGAAATACTGTAAACCTTGACTACCACCACTAGACCCATACCAAGCACCACTAGTGATGCTGAAAGTGCTCCCAAGAAGCAGAGAAAAGTCCTGACATTACAAGAAAAAGCTGAATTGTTTGATATGTACCATAGACTGCGTTCTGCAGCTGTAGTTGCCTGTGATTTCAAGAGAAATGAATACAGCATAAAGACCACTGTAAAAAAAGAAAGGGAAATTCATGAAGCTGTTGCTACAGCTATGCCAGCAGGTGTGAAAACTTTACACTTACTGCAAAATACGTTTTTATCTTGTATTGAAAATGCAGTTTTTATGTGGGTGTAGAATTGTTATAAGAAAGGCATACCTATAGACTCTAATATGATTTGAGAAAAGGCAAAGATATTATACCACAACTTGAAGCAAAATAAAGGTGAAGGATATAAAGCTGGAGAATTTAATGCCAGCAAAGGATGATTTGATAATTTTAGAAAGAGGTTTGGCTTAAAAATGTCAAGATAACAGGAGAAGAAGCTTCTGCCAACCAAGAGGCAACAGACAAGTTCCCAGATGCCAACAATTTAAGAAAATTATTCAAGAGAAAGTCTACCTACCTGAACAGATTTTATCTTTTATTTCAAAGTATTATGGGAGTACAAATGTTTTTGGTTACACAGATCACTTTCGTAATGCTTGAGTCAGGGTTAAAACTGTGCCTGTCATCCAGATAGTGTTCATTGTATCTGTTTGGTAAGTTTTTACCAATCCCTCCTCCCCTTTCCTCCTGTTTGATTTTCATTGAATTATACTCCCCTCTTTGCACATGCATGCTCATTGGTTAATTTCAATTTAATAGTGAGTACATGTGGTGTTTGTTTTTCCATTCCTTGATACTTCACTCAGGATAATAGTCTCCAATATCATCCATATTCTTTCAAAAGGCACTAAATCATCCTTCTTCATGGCTGAGTAGTATTCCATGGTACACATAATCACATTTTACTAATCTACTCATGAATTGATGGGCATTTGAGTTGATTCCATATCTATGCAATTGTTAATTGTACTACAATAAACATTTGAGTGCAGGTATCTTTTTGATGAAATGATTTCTTTTCCTTTGAGTAAATGCCTAGCAGTGGGATTGCTGGGTTGAATGGTAGGTCTACTTTTAGTTCTCTGAGGAACATCCACACTGCTTTCCACAGAGGCTGCACTAACCTGCAGTCCCACCAACAGTGTATAAGCATTCCCCTGTTTCCACATCCAAGCCAGCACCTATTGTTTTTGGATTTTTTAACAAAAGCCATTCTAGGTGGGGTAAGGTGACATATTACTGTTGTTTTAATTTGCATTTCCCTGATGGTTAGTGACATTGAGCATTTTTTCTATGTTTATTGGCCATTTGTCTATCTTTTTTTGAAAAGCTTCTGTTCTTGTCTTTTGCCCACTGTTTTAATGGCGTTGTTGTTTTTTTCTTGCTGAGCACTAAAATCTAAGGCAGGAAAGGATAAGCTAACTCTACTGCTTTGTGCAAATGCAGTCAGATATAAGACCAGGGCTGCCCTTATCTATAAAGCTGCTAATCCCCAAGCCTTGAAGGAATAAGGTAACCACCAGCTGCTAGTTTTTTGGCTGCACAACAAGAAGACCTGGACAATGAGAACCTTTTTTTTTTTGGATTAGTTCAATTGATGCTTTCTCCCCAAAGTGAGGAAATACCTTGCCAGTAAGGGACTGCCTACTAGAGAGAGTTCTTTTGATATTGGACAATACCTCTGGCCACTCAGAACCCGATGAATTCAACCTCTAAGGCATTGAAGTGCTCTCTACTTGCCCGCAAACACAACATCTGTAAGTCAGCCTCTAGATGAGGGGATCATAAGACCTTCGAGGTTCATTACCCATGGTACTCTATGGAAAGAATTGTCAATGCTGTGGAAGAAAACCCTGATAGAGAGAACATCATGAAAGTATGGAAGGATTACACCATCGAAGGTGCAATCATTCTTATAGAAAAAGCCATGAAAGCCATCAAGCCTGAAACAACAAGTTCCTGGAGAAAACTGTGTCCAGATATTGTGGATGACTTCACAGGGTTTATGACAAAGGTAATCAAAGAAATCATGAAAGATATTTTGAATATGGCAAGAAGGTAGGAGGTGAAAGGATTCAAGAAATGGATCTTGGGGAAACTCAAGAACTAACAGACACAACACCAGAGGAATAACCAGAAGATGATTGGGTGGAGATAAGCGCTGTTTAGTAAGAGAAGAAGAAGACGACATAGAAGAAGCAGTTGCCAGAATACAAGTTGACATTAGACAAACTAGCAGAAGGTTCTGATTATTCAAGACCAGTTTTGACTTCTTCTATGACATGACCCTCTATGGTATGGGCACTGAAACTGGAGCAAATGGTAGAAGGAGGATTGGTACTATATAGAAATATTTTTAGAGAAATGAAAAAACAAAAAAATTAGACAGTAATTATGATATATTTCCATAAAGTTACCCTGAATGTACCTGCCTCGTCCGCCTCCCCTTCTGCCTCCTGCACCTCTTTCCCTTCTGCCATTGCTGAGACATCAAGACCAAACCCTCCTCCTCCTCCTCCTCCTCAGCGTACTCAACGTGAGGATGAGGAAGATGAAGACCTTTATGACGATCCAATTCCACTTAATAAAGTGTAAATATATTATTTCTTCCTTATGATTTTCTTAATAATGTTTTATTTTCTCTAGCTTGCTTTATTGTAAGAACATGGTATATAAGATATGTAACATAAAACACATGTGTTAATCAACTGTTTATGTTATTGGTAAGGCTTTTGGTCAATAAGAGGCTATTAGTTAATTTTTCGGGAAATCAAAAGTTATATGTTGGTTTTTGACTGCTGAAGCGATGGGTATCCTTAACCCCTCTGACTGTTCAAGGCTCAACTGTATTTAGAAATTCTCTATAATAAAAATGGATATCTCTAGGTAGTGAAATCTGGAGTACTTTTGTCTCGATGCTTTTTTGTCTTTTCTGAAATTTCTGAGCACGTATTGCTTTTTTTAATAAAAATGTTTTTAGGGTACCTTTAATCTAAAACTGTGCAATTGGTAGACTTTGGAGGTAGAAGATATGTGTGAAAAGCAAGGGCTCGCCATTTCCCTTGCTTATGCAAATTGTCTTCCCTTCATATCTGAAAGGTTGCCAGTTCCTGTGCCAGAATACCTTGGTGTGTTCTTCTATATCAGATGTGCTGGCTGTGTTCGGGCCATACTTGAGCCTTAAATGAGAAAAGATTGTGGCGAGAAAATGGGAGTGCTTTATTACTTCTTACCAAGAAGTGTGAATTATTGGGTGCTCAAGTGCAAAATATGTCATAAGGTATCCGTGAATATTCTGTTCTACTTCTACGCATGGGGAAGGATTGAACTCCCACCCCCTCTGAAGTTAGGTAGACTGTGTCACATGTTTTGAATAATGAAATCTGAGCAGAAATGCTATGTGTCAACCAGAGGTGGGGGTGAGTATGAAGAGCTTGTGTGTAGTCTATCAAGTTCTCTTGCTGTGATCATGAAGCCATGTGTTAAGATGAAGGTTTCACAACCTGGATTTCTTAATGATTTCGTATTGAAATATTCTGTGATCCACCTTTACTATTTAGCATGAAGAGAAATTAGTTGGGTTTGGCTGGTGTGTTTTGGAGGTTGTTTACTATCAATTGTAGCCTAGTCTGGTTGAACCAATACAAAAAATAAAGCAAAAATTATGATTTTTAGATATTATAACAGCACAGATTTTCATTCACAAATCATTCACTGACTAGTTGATCTTTCAAGTGAACACAGTTTATTTTTTTTGAAACTCAAATGGTTATCATACATTAATAAGTCAGGAAGAGTTGCTAATCTTTAAAATCTCAGGCATCAAATAGTTTATACTTTAAATATCCGCCCCTTCTAGAGCAGGGGATGTCTTTAAGTTAGCTTTTTCTGTGGGCCAGTTCACAAGACAGTGGAGGTTGTTTCAGCGAGACCCATTGTCTGTACTCAGAGCTGCCAATAGAGGGACAAAGAGCAGCCTGTGAGTTCTTTTGTGACTCAGCCACAAAAGCCATCTGCAAATAGGGCCATTGCTTTAGAAGTTGGTAAAGAATCTTTGAAACCTTGACCTTGAAGACTAGAGAATGCATAGTGTTTTTATTTATTTGTTGACTTATTTTTATTTTATTTTACTTATGTTAAACTAGAAGTTTTGAAGTATGATTCTGTGGCTCACAGTTTATCTCCTATTTTATAACTATTGTATTTCAAATATGTTGTGACAAACTGAAGGAATTTTCTTTATTAATCTATAAAACATCTATTATAAAGAAATGCCATGTTCTCATACACAGATAGTTATGAAGCACCTTTCTAAGATCATGCACACATTCCTTGATGTGTCTGATTTACTGTTTTTCTCTGAAGATTGATTTTCTTTTCCATGTAAATAGTCATTCCAAAGTTCCAGAATTTATATGACCTCAGTTTTTTTTCTTATGATTACAGTTTTATTGTAGCAAAAGGATACAAATCAGAATCAGCCAAAAGAAGCAATACATAGGGTGAAGTCTGAGAGGCTTCCAGATGTGAAGCTTTTGGTGTCTTCTCCCCATGGAGTAAGGATTTATCACCCTCTTGGCATATCAATGTGTATTAATACACATTGAGTATCACCAGCCAGGGAAGCTCACTCAAGCTTGGGTGTCCAGAGTTTTTATTAGGGTTTCATTATATAGGCACAACTGACTGATTGAATCATTGGCCACTGGTTGAACTCAGTCTCCAGTCCTTCTCCCCTCCATGGTCAGGGTGATACCATACAGCTGAAACCCCAACACTGGCCACATGGTTGATCTTTCTGGTGTACCCAGGCTGCATCCTAAGTCATTTCATTGGCACAAATTATCTAGGGGATCACCATGAGTCACCTCATCAGCATAAACTATCAGAGTCCATCATGAATAACAAAGGCATTCCTGTCACTCGAAATTTCTAGGAATACCTTCCAGGAGCAGGGAACAAAGGCCAGCCAAATTCTTCATTATACAGGATTCATGCATGTCCCTCCTCCCCTTTCACCAATATAATTTCTGATCTTAATTCTTCGTAATTTCAATAATGTAGATTTTTTTCAACATTTTGATTTTTTAGTTCTTTGAATTTGTCTCCTTCAGTGTATTTTCCTTCCAACTTACCTTAATCATTAATTCCCATAGTCATACCTTAGATCATGACTAGTAACTATAACTCCTCTATAATCGTAGTTCCATGTATCCCACTCTCTGACCATTATATGATATGTTTCCATCTTTCTTCTTCTGGTACCCTTTACTCCAATAATTCTTTAACCCCATAAGGATCTCTAATCCATTGATTCTGCCACCTTTTCACTTCACTTTTCATGTCTTTTCTCCCTTCCTTACCTAGTTTAACATGTTGACTGCCACACCAGAAGAACAATTTTTTTCCCTGGGGCCATGGTGTTTTATTAAGACAAAATGATTTTTTCTAATTTATTTATTATTTTTTTCCGTGTGTGATTTATATGGAACACAATCCACATTTTTAGAATTAAAT
>CAUYSK010005880.1:0-29782 GCA_963575035.1 Avahi laniger | reverse complement strand
TTAGCCGGGCATGGTGGCACATGCCTGTAGTCCCAGCTACTTGGGAGGCTGAGGCAGTAGGATCGCTTGAGCCCAGGAGTTTGAGGTTGCCGTGAGCTAGGCTGACGCCACGGCACTCGCCCCAGGCAAGAAAGTGAGACTCTGTCTCAAAAAAAAAAAAAATAACTCTTGCCTGTATTTTAGGTCATTCTAATGAGGGCAGAGCCACTAGTTAAATGTAAAAACATAATAAGATTAGCTTGTGTTAAACATACACAATCTGGGAATTTGTTGGGTTCTTTCTAAATTACTAGTTTATAGGACTGGAATAAAATAGACCATGTTTTAATTGAATGAAAATGGTTTTTTAGTCATGAAATAAGCATGTAATTGGAACCTAAGATGTCATAACGGGAATTAGACAGCAAAGAATCAATATAAGTGCTACCTCTTACTCCTTTCTTTTCATGGGTCTTTGGTGAAAACTGAATAATTTGGGAATTAGATAATTTTGATGTAATCAGAATGTTGGGAGTGGTAAATATAAGTGGTTCTTAATAATTTTATGAGCCAAATGTGATTTCTCACATTAATTCACTTTTGAAAAGTATGAAAGGTGGGGTAGTACCTGTTTAGTTGTAATCTGGACACGTGGAAGGATTACCAGTTTTCATTGGTTCTAAATGTTTTTCACATTGTGATGTTTTAAATTCGGATGCTGCAGTCAGTGATTTCTTATAATTGACAACATTTCTTACTGTTCACAAGATTATGGTGCATGTTACAATCAGTGAGGGGTTTGATTCTGTAATAAGTTTATTATGCAAAGATGGAACCCTTGCTTCGTCATTTGTTATTTTCAAAAATTAGTTATATTCGAAGGGCATTATGTAGTAATAGCTGTGAAATTAAAAGAGGCTTTAGCTATTGTTAGCTATTTCTGTTACTAGGCCAGTTTTGTTTAATTAATGCTAATCAGGGCTTTTCCCCCCCTTTTTCAATTAGTATATGGCAAGCCTGTGATTGCTACTGCCCAAAATCAGCAGCAGCACCCAGAGAACATTTATTCCAGTAGCCAGGGCAAGCCTGGCAGTCCAGAACCTGACACAGAGCCTGTTTCCTCAGCTCAGGAGAACCATGAAAATGAAAGAATTCCTCGACCACTCAGCCCAACCAAATTACTGCCTTTCTTATCTAATCCTTACCGAAACCAGAGTGATGCTGATTTAGAAGCCCTACGGAAGAAACTGTCTAATGCACCAAGGCCACTAAAGAAACGTAGTTCTATTACAGAGCCCGAAGGTCCTAATGGGCCAAATATTCAGAAACTTTTGTATCAGAGGACCACCATTGCTGCCATGGAGACTATCTCCGTCCCATCATACCCATCTAAGTCGACTTCAGTGACCGCCAGCTCAGAAAGCCCAACAGAAATCCAGAATCCATATTTACATGTGGAGTCCGAGAAGGAGGTGGTCTCTTTGGCTCCTGAACCATTGTCCCCCGAGGCTGTGGGGAGTGCCAGTGCAGAGAACAGTGACAAGCCAGCTCCTTCTCCGGGCCTTGATTCTGTGCCTGAAGGAGTCCCAGACAGCAGCCCAGATCTTCAGCGTAACGTGGAAGAACCAAATCCAGAGGCTCCCCGTCTCCTCGACATGTACCTAGAGGAGTACCCTCCATACCCGCCCCCACCATACCCTTCCGGGGAGCCCGAAGGGCCGGGAGAAGACTCGGTGAGCATGTGCCCGCCTGAAATTACCGGGCAGGTCTCTCTGCCTCCTGTAAGTAATGTTCTGTCTCATGGCCATTTCGGGAGTCTTTTACCTAGTCATGGTCTTCTGGGTCGTCACATTCTTCTTCTCCACTTTGCCTTTTTATTTTACAATTCCCTTGGCATAGAGTTGATCTTACAAATGTTATCAAAATACAATATATTCACTATAGAGAACATTTTTGTACTTTACAAAGAACCCATTTCTTTGTGGAGGAAACAGAGTTTTGTTCTTAGCCCTATTAACACCACAGCCTAAAAATACCACAGTTGCTGTTTCTTGTCTAGCTGATGTCACATATTAGGGAAGCATCACTCGATTGGGACTGAAAGGAGCTGGATTTGAAACTTTTGATTACTGGCTTAGCTGTGTGAAGTCAGGCAGATGGTAGAATTTATCATTGATGATTTCCTTCTTCTTCATAATTTTTCTATCAGTAATTTTTTTTAATGAAACGGGTGAAATCTCAAACTTACAACAGTGTTAAAATTGGAAGGATTCTGGATAAAGTGGGGCCAAGGAGGGGTATCAGAGCAGAGGGTGTGATGGGCACCCCTTTATCATCCCTTTGAAAATCTCTGGCTGACAGGATGACTCCTAAGATTTCTTGGTAGTTTAACAGCAAGTTATTCTAAAACTTTGTATGTTTCAGCTTGAGCAAGTTTTTCACACTCCTTCCAAATATTAAGCTTTTGTTTGAAAGTTTATCTGTCATTTTGAAATAGGTGAGAGAAAATAAAAATCCCAAAATATCTAAATGGAGTCTGCTTTTCCTTAGTTTAATTTGAAATCATTTTATTTCAGTAAGCACAGCAAGAAGTAGGATGCTGAGCTGTGAATTTAAAACCTGGTCAAATGCAAAATAACATTTTTTGAAGGATTTTTTAAAAATGTACTTTATGTGTTTGATCCCTTATTATATCTTTTAGATAATGATAGTGTTCAAAGATCTTGATTGTCCAGAGTTATTTTAACAGTTGGTTACAGTAAACACTTGCTTACAGTTTTTATGCAGTAAACATTTGAAACTATAAAAAAGTTTTTAAATAGAGGTCAACAGTTTTTAAACAACTCTGTGCCTCCTAAGTTCTCAGGCTTGATTCTCTTCATTTGAGTTTTATTATTTTTTTATTTATTTATTTTTTTGAGACAGAGTCTCACTCTTTTGCCCTGGCTACAGTGCCGTGGCGTCAGCCTAGCTCACAGCAACCTCAGACTCCTGGACTCAAGTGATCCTACTGCCTCAGCCTCTCAAGTAGCTGGGACTACAGGCATGCACCACCATGCCCGGCTAATTTTCTCTATATATTTTTAGCTGTCCAATTAATTTCTTTCTATTTTTGGTAGAGACGGGGTCTCGCTCTTACTCAGGCTGGTCTCGAACTCCTGAGTTCAAAGGATCCGCCCGCCTCGGCCTCCCAGAGTGCTAGGATGACAGGCGTGAACCACCACGCCCGGCCATTCATTTGAGTTTTAAACATGAGAAAAGAAGGAAGTTTTAAGCCATATTGGCCAAAGCCAATCCACGCTACAGCTGTTTGTTATTTCTCCTCCTTTTTTGTTGTTTCCAAATAATTCATACTTTGAAGAAGGAAACCAGAGTTTGTAGAAGCGTCATACTTTCTTTTTTTTTGAGACAGAGTCTCACTCTGTTGCCCTGGCTAGAGTGAGTGCTGTGGCGTCAGCCTAGCTCATAGCAACCTCAGACTCCTGGGCTCAAGCGATCCTTCTGCCTCAGCCTCCTGAGTAGCTGGGACTACAGGCATGCACCACCATGCCTGGCTAATTTTTTCTATATATTTTTTAGTTGTCCAGATAATTTCTTTCTATTTTTTTTAGTAGAGACGGGGTCTCGCTCCTGCTCAGGCTGGTCTCGAACTCCTGAGCTTAAACAATCTGCCCGCCTCAGCCTCCTGGCGAGCTAGGATTACAGACATGAGCCACCGTGCCCGGCCCATACTTTCTTTTTAAAATTCTCTTATTCTCTTCCTAGGAAAGTGAGTTACTTTTTCTTTCTTGTCTTAAGTGAAATAGAAGCCACTGTCTTGTGTATTGTTTAAAAATGGGAATGGCACTGTCATTATACTGCGCTACTTATGAATTATATTACCACATTCATATACCACATTCACTTCCTTTTTTCAAGGAACAACATTTTAGCCATTGCACATTGTGAAATGTATTGATTGTGACTTAATGTTTTTCAAAACTCTGTACTTTTCCATATCTGAGATAAAATGAAAAAGTATGTGTAATGTATATATATATCATACCTCAGGAAATGTTTCCACTTTGTTGGATGTATTTAAGAAATCTATCTTATAGGATGTTAAAATTTTGCCCTTTTTTTTGCTTGACTCATTAACACAGTTTAAGACTAGTAAGATTCTTCTGTGGTATATCTAAGACAGACTAATAATCTGTATTATTTACCTTAATTATATGCTTTCCCCTGAGGAGGCATTACAGTGTGAATTGGTTAAGAGGAAGGGCTTCAAGCTTACCCGGATTTGAACTTCAGCTCTGCTGGTTTCCTGGCTGTGCGCCTTAGTTCCTTATCTGTAAAACAGGGATCATAGGGCTTTTGTGAGGATTAAATGAATAATCATTCAGTGTGTGTTAGCTAATGAATTCTGAGCTGTGCTGTTGTCCAGTTGAAGAGTGTGGGGTTGCCTTAGTTGATGCTGTAATTATTACCCAAATGGGATTTCAATTCGGTTTTATAAAGTTCCTCCCACTTTGCTACGTGGCTCTTTACTTTGTGAAAATTCATTAAGCTGCGTGTTTAATTTGTGTGCTTTTCTGAATAACGTTATACTTGAATAAAATGTGCTAAAAAATATTTTTAAAGTTCCTTTCACTAACTTAAGCTGAGAAGTTGCTGCTTTCCGTTTGTTGTTATCGGTCTCTCTTGCTTAGACCAGGATCCTTAATTTTCCACCCATTCCCTTGCAGGGCAAAAGGACAAACTTGCGTAAAACCGGCTCAGAGCGTATTGCTCATGGAATGAGGGTGAAATTCAACCCCCTTGCTTTACTTTTAGACTCGTCTTTGGAGGGAGAATTTGACCTTGTACAGAGAATTATTTATGAGGTATGATTATAATTAGTAAATTTCTTAAATATGACCTTGTATTTTGTTTTAGAGCTCTAATAAGATAGAAAGCCACTGTAGAGAAATTGTATTTTTAAATCATTTTCTTTTTTTGGATTTTTGAGCATGCTCCAGAACAGGCTGTGCTGTTTTAAAGGTGTGATTGTAGCATTTTGGTAATGCAGAAGCTGAGTTTTCACTTGGAGTCCTCCAGAGTACTTTTCTCCCTTAAGGAGATCATTTCTCTCCTTTAAAAATTGTTCATATATAGATTTGTACCATACTGTATTAAGTTGAAGATGCAGTCCCTTCTTTTCAGAAGCCTACTATTTAAAATATTTTTAGTTGACCTTTTTTCCCTTTCCATAGTAAATGTAACTTCTACTTAGAAACTAATTTGTGGTGGAAAGTTGGAAGGATAAATAAACAAAAATGACTATAGGCATAGAGTTTCTGGTACTTTTTCAGTTTTTTAAAAATCTTTTTATAGTGACTGCCTACTTAATGTGGTTATTCCGTCTGTCTTACTTCTAGAATTGTTCTTGGTATGGTTTTCTTGGCTCCTATAGGTTTTAATTATGATTTTTAAAAATGTCACAAGAGCCTATTTCTGTTCTCTTGACCATAACCAGCCAGTTAGCTGTGACAGTTCAGGTGACAAGAAACTGGAGTAATGCTCACCCTTCTTATTGCTGCAGGTTGATGACCCAAGCCTCCCCAATGACGAAGGCATCACCGCGCTTCATAATGCCGTGTGTGCAGGCCACACAGAAATTGTTAAGTTCCTGGTGCAGTTTGGTGTAAATGTAAATGCTGCTGATAGTGACGGATGGTAAGATTTTCTTTTAAGCTCCAGTCAAACTTTAGTTTTAAATTATGATGTGTTATTTTTGTGGAAGAATTAAAAAAATAGACTTTTTCCTATGCAGGATTAAAAAAACCTATAATCACACTATATTTGTATTTTAATTTTATAGCCTCTTTTTCGCTTGAAAATAGTTATGATATAATGCCACATTCTCTTGTGTACGTATATAAATTGCACACACAATATACATAAATTTAAATTAGCCTCATTATTCTGCCAGCTGTCTACTCATTGTGACTGTCTCCCTCTTGTTAGACATTAAGATTGTTTCCAGTTGTTTTTTTTGTTGTTGTTGTTGTTGTTTGTAAGACAGAATCTCACTGTGTTACCCAGGCTAGAGTGCTGTGGCGTCATCCTAGCTCACAACAACCTCAAATTCCTGGCCTCAAGTGATCCTTCTGCCTGAGCCTCCCAAGTAGCTGGGACTACAGGCATGTTCCACCATGCCCCACTAATTTTTGCTATATATTTTTAGTTGTCCGATTAATTTCTTTCTATTTTTAGTAGAGGTGGGGTCTCGCTCTTGCTCAGGCTGGTTTCAAACTCCTGAGCTCAAAACAATCTGCCTGCCTCGGCCTCCCAGAGTGCTAGGATTACAGGCGTGAGCCACCGCGCCCTGCCTCCAGTTTTTTTTTGTTATAAATAATACTTGGAGAAGCATTTTGGTTGCAATTTTTAAAAGTTTATGTTTATAAAAGTAATGTGTGCACACTGTGGAAAAATGTACAAAATAGAGAAATAAGAGGAAAACAAGCCATCTGTGTGTGTCCCCACAGTCTAGAGGTAAACACCGTCATTGCTCACTTTTATATGCTTATACAAATGTAGTTAAGCTCCTAGTATATATGTAATTTTTTTAGTTTAACATTACAGCATAAACAGCAAATTCTTAATGTGTCATGATATCCTTGTGTCCCTAATATTGGGATTTTATGTTGTATATAATTTTTTTTTTTTTTTTTTTTTTGAGACAGAGTCTCGCTTTGTTGCCCAGGCTAGAGTGAGTGCCATGGTGTCATCCTAGCTCACAGCAACCTCAAACTCCTGGACTCAAGCAATCCTTCTGCCTCAGCCTCCCGAGTAGCTGGGACTACAGGCATGCGCCACTATGCCCGGCTAATTTTTTATATATATATATATATACATATATATATATATTTTTTTTTTTTTAGTTATCCAGCTAATTTTTTTATATTTTTTTAGTAGAGACGGGGTCTCACTGTTGCTCAGGCTGGTCTCGAACTCCTGAGCTCAAACGATCCGCCCGCCTTGGCCTCCCAGAGTGCTTACAGGCATGAGCCATTGCGCCCGGGCCCTGTAATTGTTTATTATTAAAAACTATGCAGCGGCCTGGCGCGGTAGCTCACGCCTGTAATCCTAGCACTCTGGGAGGCCGAGGCGGGCGAATCGTTCAAGGTCAGGAGTTCAAGACCAGCCTGAGCAAGAGCGAGACCCCGTCTCTACTAAAATTAGAAAGAAATTAATTGGACAACTAAAAATATATAGAAAAATAAATTAGCCGAGCATGGTGGCGCATGCCTATAGTCCCAGCTACTCGGGAGGCTGGGGCAGAAGGATTGCTTGTGCCCAGGATTTTTTGGTTGCTGTGAGCGAGGCTGACGCCACGGCTCTCTAGCCTGGGAAACAGAGTTAGACTCTGTATCAAAAAAAAAAAAAAAACCAAAAAAACTATGCAGTGAAAAATTTGTAGGAATAGTCACCAGACCATTAATAATAGTGTTCTGGAATGGGAGATGAGGAATAATAAAAATGTTTTTTTAAAGGCTGTACCCAAGGGGAATAAAATGAAGGGGAAAGGAAAGAGTTAAAGGAATAAATCTTGAGTATTTCAGAGCCTGATTGACATTCTCCAACTCAGCTTCTGAGTTTGGGCGGTGCTGCTGGCTCTTCTTACACCTGTACTGTTAGTCTGGGGTCTTTTATAATGTACCATGAGACCTTGAGATGCTGGAGGAGATTCTCTTTAATAGCATTAATAGGTTCCTGCTAACCAGTGACCCAAAATAGATTGAAATGTGTGTATTCTGCAGTCACTTTTCTGGTCTGAATTGATTCGACATATTTTTTCAGTTATAATTGAACTTGGGTTTTAAACATACAATGCTAGTTCATATGTACAAGTTAATTCCTTCAACATTGGTGATGATAAAGGGGTATTTTAAGGTACATGTTTTGAGTGAAGTCATGTAATTTAAGGACTGTTAGGTCCTCTACTCTGGCAGAAATAATGAGGCTAGGTGCTCCAGAACATAGAACTAAATAGATTTTGTCCTGTTTTTGTTAAATTATTATACAAATTGCATTTCTTTTTATTCTTATCCTTGATTCTTTTCACCCTTCACCAAGCTCCTAGCCCCAGTGTGGGCCATTACTCTGTGACATTTTCATTTGCGGCTATAAAATTCTTTGATGGGTTCAGTCATCTGTGTTGAACTGGTTTTAAAAAACTGTTTAAGAGGTTTTCATAAGAAAGGGCTTAGTATTAATGGGTGAGAGATTCAAGAACGTTCTTCACAGATACGTTCTCGCAGCAGATGTCATGCAGTTTGGGAAACATGTCTTGCCCTTGCTGTGTCTTGCCTCGTAGGACTCCGCTGCACTGCGCTGCCTCGTGTAACAACGTCCAGGTGTGCAAGTTTTTGGTGGAGTCAGGAGCCGCTGTGTTTGCCATGACCTATAGTGACATGCAGACTGCTGCAGATAAGTGTGAGGAGATGGAGGAGGGCTACACTCAGTGCTCTCAGTTTCTTTATGGTACGTGCCAAGTAGAAGTAAACGTGTTAATTACTGCATTCATTTATCCTGTATCTCTAGGATATAATTTGGTAAGTATTTTTATTATTTGGAAAAAATCTTTTGTGTTATACATAGTCCTGGGCATTGAAAATAGGACAGCCTTGGTCACAGATAATAATACGGCTTCTGTTTGTGTGCCTAGAAACAGCTATTGTCAGGGCTGCCTTCAGCTACAAAAGGCAGTTGCAGTGGCTGCCGTACTGGGGTTAATGGCTTCTGACCATCAAAAGATGCTCTGTTAAAGCTTTAGCACTTACCCGGTGATGGTGTATCTTTGCAGATAAGTAAGCAGAATCCCCTCTTTCCAAGATGATCAAAAGAAACGAAGAATTATGGTCCAAGCTTTCCTGGAAATCAAACTTGTCATAAAGTAAAATAAAAGTAGCACATATTTTGGAGCTAATTTTTTTTGCTCTTTTGTTTTCTTGATGTTGAGTTTATGATTTTGATTGCTAATGTCAGATATGTACTTAGAGAAAAACGGACTTGAAGTTTTGAGTGGATGTATGTTGGCTGGTGTTTTTTACTTGCAAGGCTTAGAAGTTGAGGTCAGTTTTTCTCTTCAGTTTGGTCTGAGAGGAACTGGGGGAGGAGGGAAGACAGAGACAGCTGAGGAGGTCCCAGAGCTCTGTACCGCTCAAGCTCTCAGAAACTCCTTTACCATTTGGTTGAAAGGCCCCTAAAGTTAGAGACACATCCTCTGCCCTCTGTGTCTGACGGTTTTCCGTCTCTGTGCCTGTTTGCAAGCTTTAGGCGAGAAGGGAAGGGGTCAGAGTGAGAACCACAAACCTGAAGTTCCCTCTTCATCTCTGTCAACTGTTAGTTTTTATTGTTGATATTTATGATTACTTTTTTGTTTTGAACTCCAGACCATAGGATATTTCGATATAGTAACATATTTTAAAGTTAATATGATATCTTAATGTACATTAATATATGGCCTGCTTTTTTCATTCAGCATTGTTTTTGAGATTCACTTGTGTTGGGTGTAGCTACAGTTTATTTTCACTGTACTGTACTGTTCCATTTGATGACTATACTTCAATTTTTCTTTTCATTCTACTTTTGAAGGATATGTGAACTGTTCCCTTTCTTTTCTTCCTTCCCTCCCGCCTGCCTTCCCACCTTCCCTCTGTACTCCCGTGAACATTTTTGTACTTGTCTTCAGGTGTATATCTACAAGTAGAATTGCCAGGTCACAGTGGTACACATTTAGCGGAGTTCCTGTGACTCTTGGTGGATTTGGAATGATGCCTCATTATGGCTTTAGTTTGCATTTCCCAAATTACTAGTAATATTGAGCATATTTTTAGGCCTCTCAAAAAACTTTTTTTTTTTTTTTTTTTTGAAACAGAGTCTCACTCTGTTGCCCAGGCTAGAGTGCCGTGGCGTCAGCCTAGCTCACAGCAACCTCAAACTCCTGAGCTCAAGCAATCCTCCTGCCTCAGCCTCCCGAGTAGCTGGGGCTACAGGCATGCGTCACCATGCCCAGCTAATTTTTTCTGTATGTATCTAGTTGTCCAATTAATTTCTTTCTATTTTAATAGAGACGGGGTCTCGCTCTTGCTCAGGCTGGTCTCGAACTCCTGAGTTGAAACAATCCTCCCGCCTTGGCCTTCCAGAGTGCTAGGATTACAGACGTGAGCCACCACGCCCAGCCTCAAAAAACTTTTAAAAGAGTAATTTGTAGCTCTTAATCTAGTAAATAGCAAAGTAGTGAGACATTTTCTTCTATTCCTAATGATTTCTTGGAAACTGGGACTTGAACTGTTACTTTGAGTGTACTAGAATATCCAGAATCTCTCTCCTATCCCCATCTCTGTTCCCATCTCAACAGATAGTACGTGTGGCCGCTTTAAAACTTTGTGGAATTACAGTTATATCAAGTTGTATTGTCCTTGTAAATCTGTCATGCTTTGCATATCTTATTTAAACAGGACATTTACCTGACCCTTTAGATTGGTAGAGCTTTCTTTTGGAAAAGGCAGTTTCATTTCTTGTTTCAGTTATTCCCAGAGTGAGGGAGATGTGTTGCATGCTATGTCACATTAATTAGTATAGGAATAATAAATTCATAATTAATAGTTTAGTGCTCACATAAGTTGAAAATCTGACTATTCAAAAGCAAGCAGATATTTTCCTGGCTTTTGTAAAATCATAAAGGTGAAGATAATAATGAACTCTGAATTACTGAGAACTTTATTGTCTAATTCCTTTCCTTCTCTGTTTTCTTCCTTTTGCCTGCCAGGTGATGACTGTTACTTATTAGCATTGCCCTTTAGGATAGGAAGGTATAAATGGAGAAACATGAAATTTAAAGTAGTTAATTTGTAAATCTATCATTAACTCTGGTGAAAGTGGACTTTTGAGGATTTTCCCCTCCCCAGTTTGTGGATTTCAACATCTTATAGAATTCTGATTCTCCTTATTTTAGAGTTAACTGTATATAGACTTTTATGTAATGTCTAAAATGCCAAATTTTTGCATTCTAACATACTTCGTAAGTTTTTCTTTTATCTTTCCCCATTTGGAAATTGATAGAAACGACTTTAATAGATAACAATACTTCTGAACTTTTTTTCCCATCTGTTCTGAATTTTAGGTAAAGAATGAAGTAATGTGTAGAGAGTTCCTTAGTCGTTAAACTTAGGAGTAGGGTGAAATTTGACAGGCATGTCATTCACTTTTTTAATATCCTAGGCCCAAACAGTTCTTTTTTTAGATCCTGGGCTTGCAAAAGTTTTTGTACTCCGAATGAGACCAGTTTTGAGAGATGCTAATACGGCGCTAGATTTTAGAGCGGCGTTAGAGATGATAGCAAAGCTCAATGTGTCTTTTGTGTGTTCCCTATACTCTGTTGGCCTTGCATACACCCTACCCCCGCCCGGGAGATTGCGTTGTTGGATGTTTAATGTAGTTGTAACATTCCGTCCTGTACCCGTGGCTTCCCATTGTGTTTCCTGTAGCTAAAAGTTACATATTCTGTGCTGTATCTTACTGTCATGATTGTAGGAGTTCAGGAGAAAATGGGCATAATGAATAAAGGAGTCATCTACGCACTTTGGGATTATGAACCTCAGAATGACGATGAGCTGCCCATGAAAGAAGGAGACTGCATGACAGTCGTCCGCAGGGAAGACGAAGATGAAATTGAATGGTGGTGGGCACGCCTTAATGACAAGGAGGGATACGTTCCACGCAACTTGCTGGGAGTAAGTCATGCCAGTGCTTTTGATGTTTTTATGTGCGTCAGAAAGGGGCTTTGCAAAAGCTGCTGTGTGTTATGGATACAGTGTACCTTACTGCCCTTTGTTACTAAGACATAGAATTTAAAAATTTTGGTAGTCTTGGATTTAGGTTTGAAGCCACACTTTCAATGATTCAATAGCCTATTTATATGTTTGCCAGCTCCTAGAGGTCAGGGGTCCTGCCCACATTTATAAACAGACTGGATAGAGATAACTGGATAATGTGATCAGGATTTGCAAATCTAATAGGGAGCTCGAACGGGGCATGAAGGACAGGATTCATTGTTTTTTTCTCTACTATTTAAATTTCATGAAAACCAAGAAAATAAAATCTGACCTGTGGCCTCAAGGCCACATGTGGCCCTCCACGTCCCAAGTGTGGCCCCTTGACCAAAACCGAACTCCACAGAACAAATCTCTTTAGTAAAAGGGTTTGTTCTGGGTAAAATTTGGATTCAGTCAAAAAGCTGCACTCAAGGACCCAGAAGGCCACATGCGGCCCCGGCCGCAGGTTTCCCACCCTTAGGCTGGAGTATGGTCAGCCAGGAGAGAAAGCTGCGAAAACCCAGTTCCGGGACTTTGTACGAGCCCTCTCACAGACTGAGCTGTTCTCCGGTGCGGTTGCAGGTGCACACGGTGTGTCGGGCGTGGGAAAGGGAGTGAGAGGAATTACAGGACAGCTGAGAGATTGAGATAAAAGTGTAAGTTAAAACTGCTTGCCAGATCCGCTTTCGGTGAGGAAGGGCTCGAGGGAAGGCTGAGCCCGGTGCGGTACCATACGGGGTGCACGTGTTTACGTGGCTTCGCCGGCGCCTCAGAGCTGCCTGCGGCGCTTCTTGTCCAGGCAGCCGGGCTGCAGAGGGAAGGCCGGACGCCGGATTGTCGTGAGGATAGCACCGGGGTCTCCCTAGAGCAAATGGCAGATGCCATTCTTGGTGTTCTCGTCAAGTGTCAGGCGGAGAACAGACATCAGCCTCCACTCTGGGACCCGCCGTCCCCTCCCTGCTGCTGCTGTCGCCCCTCGTGCAGCTTCAGTGACTTCACGCATCGTGCCTGCCGCCTTCCTGGTAGCGAAGCTCACTGCGACACAGTCATTTGGGGTTTAGACAGTGCTCGCTGTGTGATCATAATTTATAAAGAATAATGAAAGTGAAAAAAATTAGTGTACGGAAACCGGTTTTTAAAAAAAGCTTTCGGATACCAGAGGAAAGTAGAAACGTCACGGTGGTTCTTTCACGCACCGCCGTTCGCTCCTGCAGAGTCCCTAGCGCAGAGAAGTACAGTCGCGCGTGCGGCCTGGTGTCCCCAGTTAGTGAACGCTGTCACTTGTTAGAGTCTCATCTGGGAAAAGGCTCAACCTGCTTAGAACTAATTGCTTATTTGAGCCTTTTATTTTAATTTTCTTTTTTTAATTGACAAAAACTGTATACATTTGTGGTATATAACATGATGTTTTGAAATATGTATGCTTGTGGAATGGCTAAATCAAGCTAATTAAGGCATGTGTTACCTCACGTAGTTGTTTTTTTGTGGTGAGAACATTAAAATGATTTCTTAGCAACTTTCAAGTACACATAACTATAGTCACCATGTCGTATAGTAGATCTCTTGAATTATTTAAATTTCAGAGAGGTCTTGTGGTTATAATGAAACGGGGAGAATTATTTGTTCTCAAGTGTAGAAGCAGTTGGTCAGAGACTCTGAGTTCTATCTTGTGTGGATGGCTCTCAAAGGGTTCTGAAATGAACAGACTGGCCTGAAAATTTCCATTGTGGTCCTAAATTTAGATATTCTTAGTCCTTTGGAAATCTTTTCTGGTTAGAAGTCTCCCCTCCCCCATGTAACTTTTTTGGATTTCTTTTGATGTTTTTCCCCCAAAACAGGAAAGTGCATAAATGTTGAATTTTTAGTCTGGGCTCAAATATAAGTCTAAAAAATTGCATTGGCTAAATATCTTTTGTCAGATAGAAAAATAATCTTTTATTTGGTCCACCAGTAGTTTTTCACTTTTGGTTGGAAGTCTGACTCTAATTTCTTTCAGTAAACCTTTTTTTCTCTTTCATCAAAGGGACCAGGGAAGGAGGGTTTTCTTTCCATTTGGCAGTTGAATTACTAGTTTGACTTGCTCCTGGCTTCCAGAGTGGAGACCTTGCAGCCTTCACTAACACTCTCCCCTCCCTCCTTGTTAGCAGAAACACAGAACTACAAAATTCCAAAGGAAAAAACTCCACCTATCCTTCCTTAAATTTGTAGACTGACAGTCTCAAGTCCCATGACACAATGTTACATTCATTGTGAGTAAAGTTAAAAGAGACTTCAATCTCTTTCTTCCCTCCTAATAGCAGCTCAGAATGCTGGGGCATGTAGCATATTGCAAGTCACCTGTCTTCCTTGTTAGATGTGATTGATAGTTCAGCAAGCTGTACAAATTGATTTAATAACTGGAACTATTGTGCATTTTTATATCATTGCTCCATGGTATTGTCACAGGTGATGGACCCCGTGATCTTTGGTAGTCCTTTGCAGTCTGGATGATGAGAAGGTTGCTAAACATGGATCTTTGTGTCCTTGGGCAGCTGTGGGTGCTTCACATGCCAGAAACAGTACTTTTCTTAGTTTGATTTGCTTCCTGTGACATCCATCCCCAACCCCTCCATTATTTCTTGAAAATTTTTTCACACTCCCACACATCTGTATAGTATGTAAACATTTTTTAACTCTCTTACAGCTATACCCAAGAATTAAACCAAGACAAAGGAGCTTGGCCTGAAACTTCATGGAATTTTAGTTAATGGAGAATTAATCTGTTATCACTAAGAAGAAGCAATACACTTGTTTTTGGCAAAAATTTTAAAAGACTTATTTTAATGACAATGTAACTTCAAAGCAATGAAGAATGTCTCTGGAAAAAAATGAAGGATTGAAAATTCACTGTTAGAGAACATTCAGCACGATGAAATGGAGCTTATAAGGAAGCACACCACACTGTGTTGGTGCAAAGCTGTCCATGTAGCACTCAGAAAAACACACAGTGACAATCCTGTTTTCTACAAGACAAGACCATTTATTGGACTGTTGGGAAGTCAGATTTATGTCCTGCTTAGTGGGCATTTTCAGTAACTGCTTCTATGCCAGTCCTCCTTCCAGGAAGGACGAGTGCCACTGTGGCTCCATTTCTGATTGTCCCCAGTGCCAGCAGGCACTCGGGGCCTGCGTGAAGGCTGGACGGCGCCATATACTTGTATATTATCAGTGAAGAACTGTCAACTGGTTGTCAGTGGGCAATAACTTTATTGTGTGAGTTCTTGTACCATCTTAAGAATTATACATATATTTGAAATATTGAAACTAAGCTACACTACCAGTAATTAGATTTAGAAACTTGTTTTTAGTCTGAATTTGAATCTATATTTATTGTTTTTTGTATTTCAGAATCAGAGATTTGCTATAGACTTACCCATAACATTTGTCAAGATCATAGCTGACTTTAAAAACAGTTGTAATAAATTGAACGTTTTGACTCTAAGCTGTTTACTGGTTTTCATTTTTTATGTCATAAACAGACTTATTTAAAGGTCAGAAGCTACTGGGATATCTAACCCAGCCGAAAAATAACAAACTGCCTAATGTAAATGTATGTACTACAATAAGATTTCTTTAGCAGCCAAGTGATCAAATGTAGGAAGTATTTCTTTGCTTACAGAAAACTGTCTGTTTTGCAATTCATGAGCTTGGTTGATTTGTTTATGTTTTGTTTTGGGTTTTTTTGTTGTTGAAATGGAGTCTTGCTATGTTGTCCAGGCTAGTCATGAAGTCCTGGCCTGATGTGATCCTCCTGCCTTGGCCTCCCAAAGTGTTGGGATTACAGGCATGAGCCACTGAGTCCAGCTGAGTTTTTGGCAAAAAACTTGTGTTTTTGGATATAAAACTAAGGTTTTTTTAAAAAAAAGATCTTAGAAATCATGGTGATAGAAGCTTACTTATACCTTTTACCTTGAACCTCTAATGGACTGTTTCAGTTTCCTCATTTTATTTCAAGTTCTTCGTAGAGTTGTGTACATTGATTTGTGGAGTGAAAAATTACGTAGGCACAGTCTCCACACTGTTTTATTAATGTGTTACTAAGTTTGTGAATTGCTTTGGAACCCATTTGCTTAGTGGAACTATTGTATTTGACAGAAGACACAAGTGAAAAACCAGTGATCACATTTTTACAAGGTAGATGGAAGACAGAACATTCCATACCTTTCAGAGTAATGGAGCGGCAGCATGAACTCAGCGTCAAAAGACGTGTGGCACGCAGAGCTCTAAAGATGCCCCTCCCATCCCCGTTCCCTGGGTATTCAGTCCAGCCCTAATCTAGGTATAGTAAGTCCTCAATGTTGAGATAGGGGGCCAGCAGGCCCTGCTCAATAAGGAGAGCATGAGACCTGAACCGAGGTCTCTGATAGAACGGGAGGCGGTGGAGAAACTGGCCAAGACCAACTAGAACCAAGATGGTGATGAAAGTGACCGCTGGTTACCCTCACTGCTCATTTTATGCAGTAATAATTCATTAGCGTGCTAAAAGAAACTGCCCCCGATGCCATGACAGTTTACAAAGGCCATGGCAATGCCCGGAAGTTACCCTATATGGTTTAGAAAGGGGGAACCCTTGGTTCGGGGATTCCCCACCCCTTTCCCAGACATCTTATGTATAATACTCTGTTTAAAATAGTATTTTTAAAAAAGTATAAAAGAAGACCCCAGAAACTTACAATGGGCTGCTGTCTGCCTATGGGGTACCCTTCCTTCTATTTCTTTGTTACTTCAGTAAACTTGGTTTGGCTTTACTCTGTCAGCCTGCTCTTGAATTCTTTCCTGCAGGAAGCTAAGAACCCACTTGGCCTTCTGGCCAGACCCCAGTTTTGAGGTCCACTTTCCTGTATCAATGTCACCAGTAAGTTCTTGGAAACTGCGACTTTAAGTGAAATGACATATAAGGAAACCAATTTTTTTCTTCATTGTTAAAATGAAACAGTGTTGAACAAAATGATGTTATTTGAGGGCCTGCTGGTTTTTTTTGGTTTTCTTATACATTTTCACTTAAAAGTCAGTTTCTAAGAACCTGTCCATGACGTTAAGTGACGACTTACTGTATACTGCTTTGAGGGACGTTTCAGATTTCATTAAATTTACTAATCAACTGCCCTTCAAATAGGGTGATTAGCCAGGTGGGCCCACTGTCATCAGAAGATCCCTTCAAAGCAAAGGGGAAGGCAGGAGGGCTGAGGCAGAGGGAGGTCAGCAAGACAGCGTGGGAACAGCCCCCAGCCTGCCATTGCTGGCTCTGAAGACGAAGGGGGCCGTGAGCCAGGGACTGTGGGAGCTGAGAAACACCCCAGCTGAAAGCCAGCGAGGACACGGCGTCCTCGGTCCTGGAGCCACTTGGAACTGCACCCTGCCAACCTGAATGGGCCTGTCTGGAAGGAATCCTCCCCGGGTCTCCAGAAGGAATGCGTTAGCCCAGTGAGACCAGTGTTCCAGTTCTGATCTGCAGAACTGTGAACTCCGCAATTTGTGTTAATATGTTTCAACAGCAATGGGAAACATGCTACGTGGATTCCAGTCCTGGGCTGTTGGATTTACTAATCCATCCTGTGACTTTGCCTAGGAACCTTGCCTTCCTGATGTGGGAAGGCGTTTAACTCCCATTGCCTCTGCACGCTTCAGAGTTGTTAAGGAAGACCATGCTAAGTACTACGCACGGAGGTACTTGGTGAATAAAGAATTACACAAATGTACGAAAAAGGAAGATACGAAAATTGGAAAACTGTGATGATCTGTTTTATATTCCTTAGTCTCAGAACACCATTTGTTTTTATTCTCCTTTGTTATTAAAGTTCCCTTGTATCAAAGCTCCTTATAGAAATATTTAAAAGCACAGAAAAGTTATGAAGGATGGGGGAAGACCACTCTGGAGGCATTATTCACACTCAGGCATGTTTCTTTGTTGTCTCGCTGTGATTTTTTTTCTCTTTACATAGTCGAGAGTGTACTGTTCAAGCAATTCTGTATTCTCTTAATGCTTGACATTGTATCATGAATGTAAGCATGATTTTTAATGGCATCATAATATTCCAACATGTAATTTACCCAGTCGCGTGTCTAATGTTGACATTAGCCTACTGATGGCTGTTTTCCAGTTTGTGTCTTACAATTGATGCTGTAGACATGTCTTTATGGTAGCAGAATTTTTAGAATTTTTAAAAAATAAAAGAACAAAGCAGTTGGAGAACGGACTGTGCAAAGAGGGAGGTGTGTAAACTCCAGTTATGCTCGGATTCCAAAGGCAGTGGAGCCACTGAGGAATTCTAACTAGGGCAGGCGGGAGCGTCACCTGAAAGGAATCAGAGTTCACAAGAGAAGCAGACCAGAGGGAAACCAGGGGCCTGTGGATTCTCAAAGGAGAGGGACTAGTGAGTGGTGTTAAAGGGGGCAGAAAGGTCCAGAGATAACGGCTGCCGGGGCTTCGCAGGATTTGGCATTCGTAACTGGTGACTGTAAAAAGCAGCAGTTTAAGAAGAGTGGTGGGCCATGAGCCAGACTGTCGGAGGCGAAGGAGTCAGTGGGAAATGAGCAGCTGAGATCTCGTGTGGGACGCTTGGCCCGGAGGAAGGAGAGGCCGGGTGGCGAGTGGGGAGTGTTAAGCACACGGTAGTGCGGGGCACTCAGGCACGGTAAATGTGCGTGGAAGGAGCCGTGAAATGAATAACCGAAGATACGAGAGAGGAACCCTGTGGCCTAACCAGTAGGCCTGAGGCTGCAGTTCAGAGCGGAGATTCCGGCGGGAAGCAAGGAGGGTTTAGGTCAGGGTGAGCCCGTACCGGGTCGGAAAGTTGAGGTTCACTTTGGTTATCTGTGTTTTCCCCTGTAAAATAGGCATTGACAAAGGTTACACTATTTGGGAAAACCCAGGATGCTCGGTAAACTCCCTCCCCTTCTCTTCAGTCTTTTCTAAATTTGCTATGATGAGCATATACCTTATTTCTTTTGTTAATGTGGTCTCTTAGATTGCGACCCAGATAGGCTTTTAAAAGTGAAGTCATAAACTAGGTCGGCTCTACAGATCAAAGTGCAGCAGGAGGGGCGTGGGGCCCCCAGCACTGTGGCCCAGGTTCGGAACAGCCTCTGCGGATCAGGAAGGCGGCCTCCTTTCTGCCCCCTCTGTACCCGGTGTCCCTTCCCTCAGACTCTGAAGCAGATGCCTCCTGCCTCCGGCCCCGCCCCTCCCAGCCTGGCCCTGTGTCACGTGCTTCAACCACTTTCGTGGGGCGCGCTCCATTCCCTCGTCCCTGGTCCTTCAGCCACACTCCCTTGCCCACCTTCAACACCGAGTGAGTCTTAGCGTCTACAACCGCCATCCTGAAACCTGTGCAGCCGAACACAGAAAAAGCACATACCCGAGTGGACTGGGATTACTACATGTTCTTGGGCTCCGACCTCCTCCGTGCCCTCCAAATCCACCCGGCAAGCAGCAAGAACTTCAACTCATTCAGGTTGAGTTTGGGAAATCATCTTGTCTTTGCAGGAATATCAGGACAGCATTGGCCTATCTCAAGTAATCTCACATCTTTCCTGTTTTTTGATTCCTCCAGGATCACCAGCAGCAGCCCAGTGATTTGATCTGCACATTTTCTCAGCTCCCTGGCTTGTTCCCTCACCAGTGGGAGCTGGTCCAAGGGAAACGCAGGTGGCAGGTAGAGCAGGGGGCTCCTGAGGCACGTGAGTCTCTGCACCTCCTTAAAACACATCCACGAGCAGGAGAAATCAGAGCTGCCCTTACATATGGTCGAACTATCAGAGTTTCTCAAGTGGATTTTTAAAACATTTCATAGTTGCACATTTTAATTATAGGTAAGATGCCTTTTCCTCTGTGGGTACTCGTAAACCAGCCTGCTAGAGCCACTCTGCAGGAAGGAAAACATGGCATGCTCCGATTGCATGGGGAAACTCTTTATTTAACAGTACAACTGGGGGAAGATAAGGCAACAAGGCAACATTTTTATAATGCTGCTAGCATTTTCCCAAAGTAAAGCCAGGAAACAAGCTTGTGTCATTTCCACAAGAACTCCTAAGTGGTCTCTCCTCTAACTCCATGGACAGACACTGACGGTGGTGATGTTCATAAAGTTTTGAGGTGGCAAACAGCTTGCTTTGTCCTTCGTCATAACTGGCTTGCAAATTGGACTCCTGGTTTTAGTGTACTGCTTCAGTTTATCAAGAGTAGAATCCCTCTAGCATTTATAAGACTAAATGCATAAGGCCAGATACGGTCAAGGACTTGAGTTTAGGAAGAATGATTTGCTATTGCCAATCAATGTTATATAAAACCTGTCTCTTGTAATGACAGAAGTACGCTTTCTCACCTGGATTCTTCAGATGCCTTGACAAGATCACCTCATAATACTTATATTCCCCACTGTGTCGGAAATGGTAATCCCGGGCTGCTGTTAGGTAGATGCAACAGCTGCATTTTAAACTTGAAGGGCTTTATGTCCTTTGCGATTGGCTTCATGTTTGCTCAGTTGTTAAATACCTCCCTGCATTTTTTCCTAATTTAATATTGCTACAAACAGGAAAGTGTGGAAAAGTAAAAAGTGTATACTATTTACAGATTTAAAGCTTTCTTTGAGCTTATCAAGGGTTAAGCGTCTCACGTGCATTTAGTATAATAATATGCAAATCCTTTACTTTGATATGTGAAACTTCTATCTGAAATAGACAGTATCATTATTTTCAGCTATAATCAATGGTTTAAGTAAATGTTCCCATAATTTTGAGGTCCAGATACAAAGTGTTTCTCTGTGGAAGCTTAGTCCTTGGCCGATTTTCTGTCATGAGGTGTCTTCGAGCGGGTTAGTTATAACTTCAAAGGACTGAAAAACAGAGCCACTGCGAGGAAGAAAGAAAAAGAGTCAGCTCAGTGACTGTTTTTAAAATGAAAGGCTGTTTGAATCCCTGTTGATTATTCTGGAAAACTGTTGTACCAGAAAAGCTGATCAAGGGCTAAGATATCAGTGCACTAACTTAGATTTTTTCCTACGTAATTTCTAGTGTCTCGCTTTTTACAGAAGGTCAGTAGTCTCAGGTGGTCACGAATCGTATTATAGGATTGACAGCATACATGAAAAGCGAAATTCAAACAACACATAAATCAGCATTTTCCCATCTCTGCTGCAGAGTGTAACATCAGAAGTTAGTTTGGGATGTGGCTGTTCCTGGAATCCGTGGTTTTCAGCCTGAATTCTGCATTAGAGTGATATGGGAACTTGAAATCGGATTGATTGACTGGTCTGGGATATGGCCTGGACATCATAGCTGCTGACTGAAGGGGAGGTTTTCTGGACTCTGGTCACTCTTAGCAAAGGCTACTAGAGGTGAGGATCGCTAGGACCTGTGAGAGGTGAGGCTTAGGGGTGGGAGGGGAGCCAGTGGACAAGCTATTTCTCAGAGGAGACGGCGAGGGAGAGGGCTGAGCGGGCCGGGTGGACCCTGGGGGCTGGGATGGAATACGATATCCAGTAAGATGATGAAAAGCCTTGAGTTTCCAGGACTTAACACACGGCACGTTTCATGTCACAGTTGTATTGACTACTTCAGATTGCAATCTCAGGGTAGGGATATTTCCTAAGCTGCATATATTAATGGTTTTAAGCAAGTTAGTGTCATTTGTAACCAGATAAGCTATCTTTCCAGTTTGCTAAAGGTACTTTATAATGCATAACAGCAGAGTGAGACAGTTACTAATATTTAGCTTCTGGCTTCCTCCAGAGTTCAAGGAAAAGAGTTGCCAGTACCCTGGACCTGTCCCCCTGTCCACTCTGCTCCTCTGTTGTGTGCAGGTAGGACTGACACCTTTGCCGTCCCCACCCCGCACGGCCACCTCTGCAGCCCCCTGGGGCCTTCCCTGAGTGTATAGGAAGTGTAGACTGGGGCCAGGGGCTACTCGACGTATATCCCACCTGGCTTCTTTCTTTCAGCGAGAGAACTTTCTGTCATTGGGATGACAGGAGAACATTTTGTGCTTTGCTCTTTATGAAATTGGTACACCGACTTAATTCGGATTGATGGCCACCTCAGAACTGGGCGTTGCTGGGGTTCTAGACACGTGAGCACAATAATTAGAAATGGCAAACTTATTTACTCCTGGTCATTTTATTTTAAAAGGGGAGGAAGTAGAGAAAAGTAATTTGTTCAGAAAGTATTTTCAGTAGATCTGTTCTGAGAATGACAGATCTCACCCTCCTCTTAGTTTAACCTTCGTGTACTCAAGTCCAAGCTCCTGGGAACAGGGGCCCGGTGTGTTTTTTTGGATTTGAGAATCATTAGGTAGTTGGGAAACAAATGCAAGTACAAGTGCATTGTGGGATCTTGGAGCCATTTACAGGCCTGTCCTAGACGGACCCAAAGATTTTTAAAGCGAAACTTTAAAAAGAAGGTCACCCAAGTAGCAGTCTTTCCGCCCACGCCTCCCCATCCCCTCAGGAGCGCGGCAGCCGGCACGAGCTGCTGACTTACAGAGATGAGGTCGAGCTCTATCGTTCCGGTGTTCTCGGGATCCAGCTGCTTAAATATCTCTGTGGAGGGAGCGAAGAGGGTGTCATGCGTGAGTGAGCTGAAGCAGAGGTCTCGTTAGCCTCTTCCCTAATTTGGCAGCTGCTTCCGTTGAATGCGCCGCTCTTTCTTCCTTCCCTCCCCAAAGTTACTAACACTAAAGAGGGAGTTTCATTCCAACTCCTGGGGGGACCTGGCTCCGGGTCGGGTGGTGCCACCCGAGGCGGATGGCAGGCTGCTTTAATACCGAGAGAACTGAAACGGGTCTTTCTCCAAATACCACTTACTGAACAGCGTTTCCAGCCGAACCAGACACCGAACAAAATTGTCGAAATCGATGATGAGCTGCTCATCTGCAAACCGAGCGACGATGACCTGGTGGAGCTGACAGGGCAGCTTGAAACCTGAAGTTAAGTGAAGAGAGTGATTGCGCCGTTCAGCTGTTCAGAGGCCACGGAACTAATGTGGTGATTTAAATTACACTTAATAATCGCTTTTGTGCTTTGGCCACTTTTCTCTGAGACTGGTTTTATTTTGTGAAGCCAGTACTTCTGCAGTTTCTGATTCCAGACTGTTCACCTCCACCCTGCCCGTTCCTTGCTGACCAACACATGCAACTTTTGTAATCTGTTCCTATTCCCATGGTCCTCTGTTAACCACGCCTCCTCTGTTTAGCTCTGAATCATCTTGGAGACCAGTGTCTTCCTGGATATATGTGGCAGAAGCTGTTCGTGGTCAACTACATTAATTCTCCCTCTTCCCACAGTAGGGTGATGCTCGGGGGGGCCCTTGGCCGCATCAGGCCTGCACTTCCCAGCTTCCCTTGCAGCCATCCGGGGCCTCGTGACCAGGGTCTGCCAATGGGACATGTGAGCAGAAGTGACATGTGAACCCTTAAAGGCAAGGAGCTCTCCTGCCAGCCTGTTGGCAGCATGTGGCGGGGCGGCAGGCTGTCCCAGGCCCCTCTAAGCGCTGGTGAAGCGACCTGAGAGGAGCCTGGGCCCTCGGAGTAGGAAGCAGCATCCCAGCCCTGGACTGCGGGAGCCTGGATCACCGTGTGAGACAAAGACGTACCTGGTCAACCTGCTATCATTTGGGGGTCTCGGCTGCCGCGTTATATCCCAGCTAATAGAATGAACGACCTCATGTTGTCATGTTTGTTCTCAAAGCACACCTGGCCTACCACAAGCTCGTGTCCTTTTTATTGACAGCTGATTCTGCCAGGGTTGAGCTGAGATGTTCCACTTGTGCCTAACCAACCCGCACCAGAAAGGAGGAGCGTGGGGGCAGGTCTGTCGAGGACTTGGCTTTGCCAGCTTGCTCTGCCGGGCTGCTCCGACGGAAACATGGATTGCAGACGGCATAGACGGCAGAGCATCCTGGACTGCGTGCATTTTACCAGTCGGTCTTCGGTAGGGTGTGTTTGTGTTAACCCAGCACCTACGTTATTTTACAGCTTACCAAATTTTGTATTGTGTGGTGTAGATTAAGTGTTCACAGGTTCTACACATAGATAAAACACAGGAAAGAAAATAGAGTTATAAAGGGTCACCTGCTTCTTCTAACGCTCTCCGCATCTCATAGGAATTCATGGTACCAGACCTGTCTACGTCGATTTCCCGGTAAATTTTCTGGAACATGCAAAATAGTTACAATGACCATGAGCCAGAGCAAAACAGGTCGCAAGCTCCCTGTGAGGCACGTGTTGGGTTGGGATGAAGTGTTTCCAGCTCCATGCCTCTAGCCAGGCCTCGGAAAAATCTCCCATGTTTCTGCCTTAAATAGCTAATAACATTTTGCCTTTCTCTGTGAGTTGCTTTGTAAATATGCCCATCAAGCGAATTAGCCAACTACCACAGGCTCATGTTCTCGTCTTACATCATTTTTGTACTTGAGCTGTCAAAAACCCAAACTACAGAGGGCCACATGACCTTTCCGGGTAACCCTTGCTGGTGGCCTTTTGGCGATCCCAGTAGTCACGTGAAGGGAACAGACCGCTTCCCTGGCAAATCCTTGTTCCTGTTTTTGTGCTTGCGTTTGCCCAGCCTCGTCCTTCCTCATTATGAGCTCCATGCTGCGCAAATTCCACTCCCCTTGGAAACGTTTCCCCACCTTCTGGAGGAGTGGCTGCGTCTTCGCATGCACGCACAGAATGTTCCCCGACAGGTCCGCTCACTCCCCGGCCCCTCCCTAGGCCTTTCTGGGGTCTTACTTGGTACTTTTGAATCTTCGTCCAGACAATGTAGAACTCCCTCAGCCCCAGCTTGCCACTGCCATCCGACTGCCGCCAGTCAAGGAAAGCCCCGCGCCTGGGTTCATCTGGGCGTAGCGCCGCCTGTCTGTACGTGCTGCTGGATCAGCTGACGATCCGGCACAAGGGGGACCCTTTTGCTGCTTTTCCCACTGGCCAAACCTCCATGGGTGGGAGGAAGGGTGAGAGCGAGACCTCCTGGCTCCCTGCTGACTCTGGTTGCTGTTTTGATCTGGGGGTGCTGTGGGCACCCCAGATCCTGCTGAAATGAGCTATCAGATGATGTGCAGAGGGCTTCAGATGGCTTCTAAAGGCTGAGCCCTCACTGTTTTTTAGAGCGTTCGCAGTATTTCTCAGAGGCCTTTTGCGAAGGCAGCTGGTGGGTGCACACTGTGAGTTTGCTCCCTGAGACTTCACACAAGCTTGGACCATCCCTTACTGTCATTTCTTATTTTTTTTTTTTTGAGACAGAGTCTCACTCTGTTGCCCTGGCTTGAGTGAGTGCCGTGGCGTCATCCTAGCTCACAGCAACCTCAAACTCCTGGGCTCAAGCAATCCTTCTGTCTCAGCCTCCCGAGTAGCTGGGACTATAGGCATGTGTCACCATGCTCGGCTAATTTTCCTATATATTTTTAGTTGTCCAATTAATTTCTTTCTATTTTTGGTAGAGTCGGGGTCTTGTTCTTGCCTAGGCTGGTCTCGAACTCCTGAGCTCAAACGATCCACCCGCCTCGGCCTCCCAGAGTGCTGGGATTACAGGCGTGAGCCACTGCGCCCGGCCCATCATTTCTCATTAAGCATCAGAAACAAGGGGGGAAACAGAGGACTAGTTTGCCTTGGGGACAGGCGGGTGGCACAGGAAGGAGCTAGAGCCAAGGTGAGGGAGAAAGCTCACAGAGGAGGGCCCTTATCTACAAATTGAGAAAATCTTGATCAGACAAAACAGATTCACATCAGAAATATTATGGCTTAGGGAATATTTTCCTAGGGGAAGCAATGGAAACTCTGTCGTTCAGGAAACCAGTTCGAGCTGCTCTGGGCAGACAATGGCGGGCGTGCTGTCGGGAATTTCCTGCACTGGCCTAGGAGGCCCCGGACCGGGCTGGCAGACCCGGGGTGGATGGGGGACTTGGCGTTTTGCTGTCCCATCCTCTGAGGACTCTCATGTTTCCCTAGTAAGGGAGGTCAGTGCTGCTGACAGCCCGACAACTCGTGGCATGACTGGCCGTTCCCAGGGGAGAGAGGGTAGTGTGTCTGCATCTTCCCAAGCGAGAGCAGAAACCACCCCCTTCCTTGGAGCACGAGAAAGGATACGTCTAGCATGTCAACCATGATTTTGCAGGTCTCGATGCTGAAGCCATCTGATTTGATATCTTGGCCTGAAAGACAAAGTGAGTGTGACAGGAGAATCTTCCACAGCAATGCTGTCTAATAGAACTTTCTACAATGATGGAAATATTCTTTATCTACATCCTCCGAACAGTAGCCACTGAAATCAATTTATGTGGCCACACGTGGCCAGTGGCTGCCCCGGGGATAGTGCAGTGGATGTGTCACATTTCCCTGCCTTGTCTGTAAATGTGTTAAGGGCAAATGGGGTATTAAAGGTGCTTTTTAAATAAGTACAATAATGATAAACGCTGGGCCGCGAAGTGCTCACAGGGTGCAAAATCACCGGTGGTTGTCAGGCAGGGAAGAGAAAAACAGCAGGTGTGTTCGTTCTAGGCTGTGAGAGGAAGAGGTTTACTTGAACTGTACATTTCTGGAGTGTCTGTGTCCCCAGCTGATTGCAAAACCTGGGGACCCTGCGAGCCACCATGTTCTATACTAGTTGAGTCCCATCTAGCTGGCAGTGGCAGGCAGCTTGAGACCCTTGTCACAAATGTGCATCTGGCTCCCCACAGAATTCACGGGGACACCAGCCTTTTTGTTATGTCCTTGTAAAAGGTTAGAACCTAACTTGCCGCAAAGCTGCCACTGGGCACCAGCGCCTTTTTAGGTGCAGGCATGAGGCTGGAGGCCAGAGGCTGGAGCCACGAGGCGGCTGGGGACAGGGTTCCGAGCTCAGACGCTGCGTGAAACAAATTCTCTCCCCAGCAAGGAGCAGGCGACTCCAGGCCTGGCCTGATTCTTCCCATCTCCCACCCCTGCCTCCATCTGTGCAGAAACGATGAGGCCTTAGTCCCCGGGCTCATGCAGCCTGCACGTCTGAAGAGCCCTGTGACCTCACTTGTGCCTGGCGGCCTCAAGGGTAAACACAATCTTCTCGTCCTCCCTGAGAAATAAGGGTCAGCCCTGGGGAAGCCCTGCACTGTGCTCACTGTGCCTGTCATCCCAGCCCTCCTGGCGGAGAGCTCTGCAGATCACAGACGCTCTGATACTGCCACCGGGCAGGGACCGTTATCTATGGTTCTGTGGGGTGCACGGTGTCCACAGACACTGGGGTGGAAGATGCAGCTGGTCCTGGACTCTAATTTGGCTCTAAAAGGATTTATTTTTATCTCATGGGGTCCGGCTGATGGCCATCGTGTCTGTGGTCAGAGGGAATGGTGTCCTTGGGAGTCCACGAGACTTCTCGAGATGATCTGTGAGGCTGCTGTGCAGGATAGGACCACATATGCATTGGTTTCTGGCGCAGATTTATAACTTCCGATGTCGTACAAAACTGCTCACTGGATTGTGATCGTTAGCAAAAGCAGCGTGATTGTGGGAAAAACTGTGTGGTGCTTCCGCCTTCTCCCCAGGGGTGACTAACAGTAGGAATTGAACAATCAATCCTTTGATTTTTTTTTTTTTTTTTTTTTGCTTAAGAAACATTAAATAGTTACAAGATGAAAACCATGGCTCTCACTCATTCTCAAGGCTCTGTCCAGGCTGGGCACAGTGGCTCACGCCTATAATCCTAGCACTCTGGGAGGCCGAGGTGAATAGTTTGTTTGAGCTCAAGATTTCAAGACTAGCCTGAGCAAGAGCGAGACCCCGTCTCTACTAAAAATAGGAAAAAAAAAAAAAAAATAGCCGGGCGCGGTGGTGAATGCCTGTAGTCCCAGCTACTCGGGAGGCTGAGGCAGAAGGATCGCTTGAGCCCAGGAGTTTGAGGTTGCCGTGAGCTAGTCTGACGCCACGGCACTCACTCTAGCCTGGGCAACAGAGTGAGACTCTGTCTCAAAAAAAATAAATAAATAAAAAAAATAAACATTCCCCCCAAGTGCCTATCTGAGTGCCTATCTCATGGACAGAGCTGCGGACAAGACCAGAAAGTTCTTACCCTCAGGAGCTTACAGTCCACTCAGGAGAGACAGACAATAAACAGGAAACAAACAAACAAGATAATTCCAGATCACGCTCAATTTTTGTGAAAGCAATGATGATCTTTCTGAAGACACAAGATTTGTACTGAGGCCTGAAGGACGTGAGACAAACAAACACAAGAAGAATCCCAGGAAAAGTGAAAACAGCAGAGCAAAGGCCCTGAGGCAGGCAAGGGCTTGCCATCTGCAGTGCGACAAATAGAAAGAATACACGAAGCCAGGGAGGGAGGCAGAGGCCCTGCAGGCTGGCTCGTGGACTGGGATAAAGCCCTGCTATAAAATCCAGAGCTCTGGGAGGAACCAAGACAGGGACAAGATCAGATTTCTATCTTAAAAAGGCCACAGTGGCTGGGGTGTGAACAGATTGTCGGGAGAGCTAAGAGTGGCAGACAACTGCCAGCAGAGGGCAGTGACGGGGAGAGAGAGGGAGAGTTACGGTATATTCTGGATGGTTTCTGTGTGGGATGATGAGAAAGGTCTGGAAATGGATAATGGTGACAGTTGCAAAACAATGTGAATGTACTTAGTGCCACCGAATTTCACACTTTAAATGGTTAGAAATTTTATGTTATGTCTATTTTACCACAAGAAGAAGTTTTAATTTTTTTTTTAAAAAAAGATATATTCTGGACATAGATCCACAGGGCTCTCTGATGTGTCAGTTTTGGGGAAGGAGCTACCAAGAACGGCGCCTGGATTTCCAGTCCAGGACTGAATGGGTAACGTACGGTCTGCCATATGGCTCTTCTCTGGGCTCTAAGGAAGAGAGGTGACAAGCAAATGAACCTGTGGCAACTATGACCAAACTGGGCTTATTCCAAGAACCTAAAGATGATTAAACGTTAGAAAAATCTATAAACATAATTCATTACGTCAGCAAATTAAAGAAGAAAAACCATACAGCTCTATCACAATGCCAGAAAGGTATTTGATAAAGTTCAGCAATCATTTCTAAAAAAAATCTTAAGTTCTAATATGAGGAAACTACATAAACATGATAGGCTGTATATGAAAAAACAGCAGCAACCCTGATTTTTAAGGGTGAAATATTGAAATCAATTCCATTAAAATCAGGAACATAGCACTCTGGGAGGCCGAGGTGGGTGGATCACTCAAGGTCAGGAGTTCGAGACCAGCCTGAGCAAGAGTGAGACCCCGTCTCTACTAAAAACAGAAAGAAATTAGCTGGACAACTAAAAATATATATATAGAAAAAATTAGCCGGGCATGGTGGTGCATGCCTGTAGTCCCAGCTACTTGGGAGGCTGAGGCAGAAGGATCCCTTGAGCCCAGGAGTTTGAGGTTGCTGTGAGCTAGGCTGACGCCACAGCACTCTAGCCTGGGCAACAGAGTGAGACTCAGTCTCAAAAAAAAAATCAAGAACATGAGCAGGATGTCTGCTCTTACCACCAATTACCTGATATTGTTCTAGAGGCCCCTAGTTAATGCAGAAGTCAAGAAATGTAAACGATTGGCATAAATATTGAAAAGAGAGCTGAAATTATTTCAATTTGAAGATTATGTGATTATTTACCTATAAAACCCAAAAGACTTTATAATTAATGAGAGTTGGGGAGGAGCAGGGAGACTAAATTAGAATGAGGTGGAGGGGTATTTAGCTCTTCTTTAAGACATCTTTGCATTATTTCATTTGTCACGATGAGTATATGTTACTCCAATAATTAAAAACAATAAAGAAACATAAAGGATTTTTAAAAGAATTCATAATAGCTCCATATAATGATATCAATGATACCTCCCCCCTCTCCCTAAAAACACAAATGTTTCCAGATGCTCTCAGCCACGATGCCTGGCTGATTTTTCTATTTTTGGTAGAGACGGGGTCT
>CAUYSK010005879.1:0-26251 GCA_963575035.1 Avahi laniger | reverse complement strand
AAAATTGCAGAAAACTAACAGGAAAAAAAAGTTGAGGAAAAGACATAAACAGGTGATTTCAGAAGTATAAAAATGGCCTCTAATAATCAAAGATCTATAAATTAAAACTGTGAAGTGTTATTTTTCCCTCATTCACTTGTCAAAAACATTTTTTAAAGGTTAATAGCATTCAACATCAGGGAAGCCACAGAATGCAAATTCCTGCAGCAGCCTCCTTTGGAAGGAGATTTGGCAAAAGCTGTCAGACCAGTAAATGGGCAAACCCTTCAATCCAGCAATGACACTTCAGGGAACTTATTCCCCAGAGTTATCTGCACAACCTAAAAAGTTTTAGGCACAAAAATGTTCATTGCAGCCCTGTTCATGACAGTGAAAATCAGTCCTTTTAATAGGTCAGCTGATAGAGCAGAGAACTATAGCATAATTGAGAAAATTGGAAACTATTTTACTGAAAACAGTGTCTTTCCTGTGTGTCGTGGACTTAGGAACGTGGTCTCAGGGAGCGGGACCAGGGGAATGAAGGGAGAAGAAGGAAGAGTCGATATCCGTTGGCTACTGTCACCTGTAAGGGACTGCTCAATCTATGGGATCGTTAAAGGAGCTTGTGAAATGCATCTCAGAACTGTCCATCTGGAGGGAGAAGGGGAGACGTGTGATCCCTCAGGTCCCGTCTGCCACTGGTCAGGACCACCCCAGAGGCATTGGCTGCCTCAGACTTCAAGGTTGCAAGTGCAGAGGTTTGGAGCAGGTTCCTAGTGGAGTTCCACAGTGCAGCATCAGTGACACAGGGGACACCTGTGCAGGGGTTGACTGAACCCTGACGAGCCCCACAGTGGCTACAGTAAGAACGCTGACCCAGTCACATTCCAGGCCGGAGCCACCTGGCCTTCCACGCAGATTGACTTGAGGCAGAGACTGGCTATGCAATTCGTGGTTGGCCTTACCTCTCTCTGACAGTTTGTCAGGGAAGAAGCCACCTCCTACGGGCAAGGCCACGGTCATGGAGGGCTGTGGATCACGCCTGCTGGTGGCTTCTCCCTGTAGAGGGGCAGGACCTCTCCCTCCTGTGCTGAGGTCCAGGGGGCCCCTGGTGTGAGTGACTGTGCAGCTGTGTCACTCCTTGTCCTCTCTCCTGAATGGGCTTCCTGAATACCATCACCTCTTCCACCCAATTTTCTCTCATTTCCTTAGGGTACAGCAGAATGAGATGTAGTCTTAGGTTTTTCCCCTTTGGCTCCCCCTGAAACAAGCATACAAGCCTCCTGAGCTCTCTTAGGGCCTTTGTGCTTGCTAGTGCCCCTGGCAGGGGACTGCAGTGGACACTGTGGCCTTGGTCTTCCCAGTAGGCTCTTTCTTTGGGAACTACCCTCCTCTATTCCATGTGTTTCCGGTGGAGCTGTCAATCACAGCTTCCATAGCAACAGTCACGGCCTATTAGAAAACCCCACCCGCAGGCCAGGCTGGTTCAGGGATAGTCATGTGACTCAAGCAGGACCAATCAGAACCCTTCCCTGGTAATCTTCTGCTGGAGCCATGGGGGAGACTGTATATTGTCTCTGGGGCCATGCCGCTGGAACTTGAGTCTGCCAGCCACATTTTTCTGCCATTCAAGAGAAACCTGAAAGAATTAAATCAACACATAAAGAGAAGGAGAGCCAAGAAGTGGAGAAAGAGTCCCAAGTACATTGCTTGATCTGTGGCTTCGGGGACTGTACCTGTCAACACCTTCATTCCAATCCTTCTCAGATACACCAACCAATGAAACACTTCGGGAGCCTTAGCTAGTCTGTCGAAAATCTTCAGCCAAAAGAGTTAAGCAGACATAATAGATTGGGGGGTGTAGGCAATGGAAAGGAGGGAGACAAGATTTCAGGATCTCTTCAAAGACCCAGACAATATCTTTCTCCGATCTTCACGGACACACACATGGAGCTGGATATGAAATCCTGCCTCATTCAGCTCAGCCCTTTGATTCAGTCTTGAGGAGAAGCTCCCTCTGTGGAAATGAAATTTATGGTCTCGCTTTTCCTACTCCCTTATAAGAGGGAGAAACAGATATGAATACAATATCACAGTGGATTCCCCAAGTGTGCAAGTGAAGTGACTGACATCTCAGATGAAACTCCTTTTCTTCTGGCTTCATACTCTAATGCCATCTTAGGGGTTTCCCTGGCAGTGTATCTGTTGATTTTATGAGTATTGTACTAGCTTGAAGGACGGCTTTGATCAGATTTCTACAAAAATAGTAATTATGATAGCAGCTAATATTTACTGAGTGTTTACTATGTACCAAGAACTATGCTAAGCATCATGATATTTGTCACAGCCACACTTGTGGCAAGTACCATTATTATCCCAGCAGTGGCATTCTATGGGATTGTCTGCCCAGTGCCCCCTTCTTCTGCTCTGCCCCGTGCTCATGTCTACAATAGGAGCAGACATGTTGCAGTGTGATCCTGCCCCTTGGCCACAGCTGATTGGTTCAGGGATGATCACCTGATCCCAAACGAGCCAATGATACCCTTCCCTGAGAATTTTGCATGTGGCACCAAATCAAACCAGACTCTCTCTGGATGGCTGATGTTACTTTTATATAAAAACCTAAAGCCACAACAGCTGTTTTCTATCGTGTGCACTGGAGAGCAGAGGAAGCTTGGACTGCAGAGAAAAGGAAGCATGAAATCGATGCCCAGAAGGAAGCAGTGGTGAGCAGTGAAGAGACGTTCTACAGGGCTCCTGTCTTGTCTCTGGTTGGTGGGATCTGGCTGTGTTCCTGCCCTTCCCCTAGCTTGACTTTTCAATTCTTCTCTGGAGTCATGAGCTTTCTAATAAATTACCTCTGGTGATGTTGTTGTTTACTCTCATAAACTTGAGTTTCTGTCATTTAGGATAAAAAGAAAAAAAAAGTCCTAACAAATACAATTCCATTTTCCAAAAGGAGAAACTGAAGCTCATAGAAATTATATAAATTTCCCAAGGCTACACAGCCAGAATTGGATTTAAATCTGGATTTGTTTGACTCTGGGGAACCTGCTCGTCACAATTTACTGTTAGGAAAGTGGGGAAGTGACTTGAATTACACGTGTTCATTCAGAATCGATGCTCTGAATCCCAGAATCTGCTCTGAGCATTATAAACTTAAGAATCCTTCATCCTGAAGAACCGATCACGACCCTAGAGGATGTTAAGAGTAGGAACCATGTCAACAAGGATTTAGCCTCCACAGTGAGACACTCATCAACGGAGAGGCTCTGAGGCCCTTAAGTGTTTCACTGGATGGGTTACGGAGCAGGGGCGGCTTCTGAGAGAAGCCTGCTGGGCTGACACTCAAGCCTTACATGTTGATTTCACCTGAAAACCATCCCGTCTAACACTTGCCCAAGGCAAAAACACTCCAGAATCACCTATCAGGCCTCCCTCTCCTTTACCTCCTCTCCCCAGCCCTGTTGGTTCTAGCTCCGAAGTGGACCTCACTCTCTCAACATTTCTCCATCTTTACCGCTGTGACTCAGGCCACCGTCATCTCTCACCCAGATTCTTCCAGAAGCTTTCACGGGCCCCGGGCTGGCCATTTGCTTGTTGGTGCTCAGACCCGCCTCCTACCCATCCCAGTCTTGCTCCACATCACAGATGACTACATTTCCCCGGCTCCTTTGCCCTCTGACTTCTGAGTAGATTCAACCAGCGGGAGGCGCCAGTGGGAGGCTAGAGGGAGGGATGAAGGGAGAAACCAGGGCATTTCCGACCCTCCATCTGCTTCAGGTGGAGTCCCTGGGCGGCATCCACACCTCCTTGATGGTTCCACCTCCATGATCCCAGCTCCAGCAGGGCAGCCCCAACCACAGTCCTCCCTCCCGCCGGATGGCTCTGGCTCCTGGGTTCCAATAATACCCCCTCCTCCCTTTGTCCATCTGGCCGTAAGTAAAAAGAGGTTTCTTGTTAATAATCATTTTTGGGTCACCTCATTGTCCCCTATCTCAGCAGTCCCCAACCTTTTTGCACCAGGGACCAGTTTCATGGAGAATAATTTTTCCGTGGACCAGGGAGTGGGGTTGATGGTTTTGGGATGATTAAAATGCGTTACATTTACTGTGCAATGAAACCTCTCTGCTAATGATAATCTGTATTTGCAGCTGCTCCCCAGCACCAGCATCGCCGCCTCAGCTCCACCTCAGATCATCAGGCATTAGATTTTCATAAGGAGCATGCAGTCTAGATCCCTCGCATGCGCAGTTTACAGTAGGGTTCGCACTCGTATGCTGCCACTGCCGCTGATATGACAGGAGGCAGGACTTATGCGGTGATGCGAGTGATGGGGAGTGGCTGTAAATACAGATGAAGCTTCACTCGCACCTCTGACCTCCTGCTAGGCCCAGTTCCTAACAGGCCACACACTGGTACCAGTCCTCGGCCTGGAGTTGGGGACCATAACCCTATCTGACTTCTCAGCTGTTCCAACATTCATGTAATCAATTCCCTGCATTAAGTACCCTCTGTTTGAAACACCTAGACCAGACCTTGATTGATATAATTCCCCCTCTGATCCATTTTCTACCCGACAGCCAGAGTAACCTTTTAAAAATATAAATCGACTCATGTTGCTCCTACTTAAAAGCCTCCAATGGTTTCCCATCGACCTTAGAATAAAATCCAAATGCCTCACCAAAGTCTACTAATTCTCTCAAGACCTACCCCTGGCTGGCTTCCCACCTCATCTCATGCCTCTCTCCCCATCAGTATGCCTGCTCCCCAGCCCTTCTGGCCTTCAATTAGCCCTCCAACATGCCGAGTCCTTTTCTTCCCCAGGGCCTTTGCACATGCTATTCCATCTGCCTGGCAAGCTCTCTTCCATGATCTCAACCTGGCTCACTCACTCCTTTTCCTTCTTTAAGTGCCAGCGTAAATGTCCCTTCTCTGTAGAAGCCCTCAACCACCACCGCCTCCCGCCAGTCATCCAACATAAAGCCCATTCCCACTTTTTGTTCTCCCTCAGATCACCCTGTTTATTTCCACCATAGGACATCCCCTGAGTTTACTTATCATGGTCTGTCAGTCTCACTAGGTTATAAGCTCCTCAGGGCAGATCCTTATCACATTCACAGTTGTATATCTGGTGTATTAGCCAGAGAAACAGAACCAATGGGATATATATAGCTATAGAAGAGGAGACTGATTATGGGAATGGGCTCACATGATTATGGAGGCTGTGAAGTCCCAAGACCTGCAAGCTGGAGAACCAGGAAAACCAGTGGAGTAATTCAGTCCAAGATCAAAGGCTTAAGAGCTGGGGGGCTGATGGTGTAACTCCCAGACCAAGTTCAAAAGCCTGAGAAACAAAAAGCCAGAGAGAGAGAGAGAGAGGGGTAGGGCTGGTGAAAGTCCTAGAGTCCAAAGACCCAAGAGCCAGGAGCTCCAATGCCTAAGTACAGGAGAACATGGATGTCCCAGCTCAAGAACAGAGAGAGAGAATTTGCCCTTCTTCCCTTTTGTTCTATCCAGACCCTCAGGGATTGGAGGATGCCACCCACATTGGTAAGGGCAGATCTCCTTTATTCAGTCTACGGATCCAAATGCTAATCTTCTCTGGAAACACCCTCACAGACACACCCAGAAATAATGTCTCATCAGCTATCTGGGCATCCCTTAGCCCAGTCAAAGTAACACAGAAAATTGACTGTCACGGCCAGCCCTGGGCCTGGCACATATTAGGCAGCAAAGACTTGTTGAATGAACAAATAAATCAGTAAGATCATCCAGTTTCCTAGCCGTCAACAAGGATCCATGCAGCCCCTGGAGACTGTCTTGGGCTGGGTTCTACAGAAGCAGGCTCTATGTTAAAAATGTGTGCAAAAGCGATTTGTTAGGGCATATTCCCCATGACAAAGCAGTAGGCAACATCCCACAGGGAGCGACCTTGGCTCAATCCCTCACCTTAGAGTTGACAAGGTCAAAGGTGAGGGAGCTGGAGACTTGACCCCTCTCAGTCATTGGCTGAGAGCTGCCCACAGGGTGGTGAATGAATATAAATTCCCAGCAAAGTGGGTTCTGGCAGTCTGGGACTGTCTGCCAACAAAGGGACACGGGGTGCTGGTGGTTGAGGCACACACGGGGAGACGGTGCACATAAACACAGTGAAGGGGTATAGAGATAGGAGGGGGCACTGACGGTGTTTGCTGCGGAGATGTTTTCTGGTTATCAGTAATCCGTGGGTGGGGGTTAACATATGATGCCCAAGGACCAAGGATGCTAAACATTGTACCATCCCTTGCCCGATGCCCCCCACAATAAAAAATTTGTCCCACCTCAAATGTCAAAAGCACCTCCATAGATGAACACATATCTGCTTCCTTTGTTTGACAGAGGAGGAAATTGAAGCCCAGAGAGGGAAAGTGACTTGCCTGAGGCAACACAGCATGAAACTCCCAGAGCTGGGGCTAGAAGCTGGTCTGTTCACAGCAGCCCTGGAGTCTTAATTCCTCTCAAAAGCTAACAGAGAAAATTCAAAGCCCCAAGGGCAAAGTCCCTTCTGGAATTCTGGAGGCGGGAGCCAATCCCCTCTCGTCCCTGGGTGAAGCAGGGAGAAATCAAACTTCGAAACATTAGCGGCTCGTGCCGAAAGCAGATGTGCAAACAAAGATAAGGGAGACAAGAGTTTTCACCAGACAAATTTGCGCCCTGCTCAGTTTAGACATTAAAATGAACTAACTTAATTCTGCGCCATATGCAAATGCTCACCAGCTGCCGGCTCTGTAATCACAGGAGACTTAATGTAATAACTAAACGAGAACGAAAACGCAGCAAACACAGGCTCTGGGCAAGTCCGTTGACAGCGGGTTTTATGTTCCCGGGAGCTCAGCGAGTGCGCAGCATTTATGGCGGACATCTGGAAGAAGCTATGTGCCCAAACGCCTGCCATCTCCTTCGCAAAAGTGCCTGCAGTGACGATAAATAATGACTAAGGACGGATCCGGCCGTTGCGTATCCTGATCCTTCACGTACTGTGAACATCCCTCTCTAGGCCCTACGGCTTTTCTCCGGTCATCGGGAGTCAGCCCCGTCCAGCCACCCGGATCGAGAGCTCAGAAGTGGCCGAAAGATGTCTCAGGCTCTCTGGGTTCAGGTCCCCTACCTGGCATCAAAGGGGTGGGAAATAGCTGCCGCCTGGGGAGTAGGAGGATTCTTCCCGCCAGAAAACCCCACGTTCCTCTGATCACCCGAGCTAATAATTATAATAGCAAACATTTATCAAATGCTTACCATGGGATAGAGGCCAAGCGCACCGCTTTCTGAACATTATGTCAGTGTTTCCCCAAGCGTGGAGGATGATTTAACGTCTTTCATTCATTCGTTCCTTTAACAAGCATTTATTAATCACCTAGTATGTGCCAGGTACTCTTCCGGGCATACAGCAGCAAACAAAAATCTCTAGCCTCACAAAGCTTCATTTCTGGTGGGACAAACATTTTTATGTATGTTAGGTAAAAAAAAAAACCACTTTGTACCTAGGTTGTCACTAACATTATCGGCTTAGGATAATGTTTAAAAGTTGAAGCCCTAACTCGGGTGGGGCAAAGGCAATATACGTAACCTAAACATTTGTACCCCTGTAATGTGTTGAAATAAAAAAAAAATTTTTTTAAAGTTGATTTAAAGAAAAATGTTAAGTAAATGATAACATAGGTAATTCACAAGTGGGCTACAAGGATGATGGGGTTTCTTCCACATGACGCTGATACAGGTACTATTGTTAGTCCCGTTTTACAGCTAGGGAAACTGAGGCTCAGAGAGGTGAAGTCAGTTTCCCAAAGTCACACAGTTTGGACATGGTAGAGTCCAGATTTGAACCCAGATCAGAGCCCAGTGTTTACCCATTAGGCTGAGCCGTGGCGACACATCAGGTGGCCCATTTCATTCTAACACTTGACTCCCTGCCACCAGCTGCCCAAAATCCCGTTGCACGTGGCATGCGAGCAATGGCCTTAGAGTCACAGACCCTCGGGATCATGGCGAGCCCAAGTGATCTCCAGGCCAAGTTCCCAGTGAGGCTCATGTCTTCTCTACAGAAATCCGGCCAAGAGGTAACGCGGTTTCCCCTCGCTCGTGTTTCAGGGTTGAGGAAGATTTAGGGCAGCCTATTTTATATCCTCCCTCAAGTTTGGGGGCCAAGACCCACCCATCCCTCCAGAGGACCTATTAGCACACCTGACTCAGGGGTCTGTGGAAATGCTCCCACTGCAGGAAACACTCCCTGATAAATCTCCTCCTACTCGCCCGGCCCCAGCGAGGCTCATCTCCAGTGTGACATTTGTCACTGTGCCTGTGACCAGCATGGCAGGCTGCCAGGACCCCGGCCAGGAGTGCAAGTCAGAACGTTTTCATTTCCAGCCCCAGGCCAGCCAGCTGCCCAGAACAGCAGTGATGTCTCCCATGCACGGCATGCCAAAAGCTCACTCGCTCCTCCCATAACCCATGTGGTAACCACCACGATCGTTCCCACAGCCGAGGAAACTGAGGCAGGGAGCGCAACTCACACAACTGCTCAGCGGCAGAGCTGGGATTTCAATCCCAGACAATCTGGCTCCAGAGCCCAAGCTCTAAAGCAGTGGCAAATTTGCTCTGTAAACAGCCCAATAATAAATATTTTAGGTTTTGTGCAAGCACTCAATTCTGCCATTGCAAGCAAAAGCAGCTATAGGCAATATGTAAACAAGTGAGCATGGCTGTGTGCCAATAAAACTTTATTTACAAAAAAACAGGCGGCGGGCCGGGTTTGGCCCACAAGCCATAGTTTACCAGCCCCTTCTTTAAACCATTGCACGATGCTGCCTCTTATAATTTCAAAAGCAAACACTTTCTACGGTCTTCCTGAGTCAAACCTGGGATTTGCACTGTAGGAAAAAAATGAATAATAAATATTAATACATTGGACTTGAAGTCAGGAGGCAAAGCTTGTGGGACCCTAAAGAGATCATGAGACTTTTCATCTCGGTTTCCTCTACTGTAAAATGGGAGCAATACCTGTCTGGTTCACATAGACGGGAAACACAGCATGTGCTCACGGACCGTTAAGACAGTCCAGGGAGAGAATGCAAGCAAAAGGGATTTATAAAATAATCGCTGTGCAAATGCAGTTATTGCTATTATTACTATGATTGGGACTTCCAGCTACTCCTCCAGGAAGCTACATAAAATATTAGGTATCAGTGTTAAGAGGCTCTCTCTGCAATTTCTGTTGAGTGTTGAGCAGAATTTAAAATAACACACAAAGCTCACCACCTTTCCTATGCTCCCATAGGAGGTAAAAGAGAAAGTCTTCCAAAGGTGAGTTTTTTTGGTTTCGTTTTGTTTAACAGCTGCAATTTTTTGTTAAGGCATCTCTCCCCATGTCCTTCAAATCTTCTGCCTGGGATTGGATGAGTAATTTTTAAAATATGGAAAAGAGGTCAGTTGGGCAAGGTGGCTCCTGCCTATAATCCCAGCACTTTGGGATGCCAAGGAGGGAGGATCGCTTGAGGCCAGGAGTTCGAGACCAGTCTGAGCAAGAGCGAGACCCCATCTCTACTAAAAATAGAAAAATTAGCTGGGCATGGTGGTGAGCGTCTGTAGTCCCAGCTACTTGGGAGGCTGAGGCAGAAGGATCGCTTGAGCCCAGGAGTTGGAGGTTGCAGTGAGCTAGTTTGACGCCACGGCACTTTACCTGGGGCAACAAAGTGACACTCTGTCTAACAAAAAAAAAAGAGAGAGAGATTATTTCTATAGGCCATTGTTTATGGCTAAAAATTAGAAAAATGATCCAAGTGATATCCTCAGCAAAGCACTTGTATAAAGTAAAAGAGAAGGGTGGCTTCTAAGTGAATCCCATAAAAAGAGAGGAGGGAAAGGGTCTGGAGCACTGAGATGATCTTAACTCATGGGAGGCCCCTAGCATGGTGCCTGACATCAGCTAAGCGTCTGCTGGTTGTGATTGTAAGTTTCCCAAAAAAGGAAGTCACTGGAAGCATGTCCGCCGGACACCAGCGTGACACCAAGCGGCCACACTCCAAAGGGCCATCTTCCCAACACAATCCCAGGGCAGCCAGGAAGACTCAAGAAGGAACAAGGAAGGGCAGGTCGGTGGCTCCCTTCCATCCATCTCGAGCCCGTGGGTTTTGCAGCTGCATGCCCAGCCAATGCCTTGTTTTCCAAAAGAGCAGAAGCACCTTTGTCAGAGAAATTATGAAGAACCTTAAGAGGGCAAGGAATAAAAATGCCAAAAGAAGCCGGATACGAAAGACCACCGTATTTTTAGTATATCATTCCATGTGTAGGAAACATCCCCAATAGAGAAATCTGTACCTACAGAAAGCAGGTGGCCAGGGACGGAGAGCGGGTGCTTGAGGAGAAACGGGAAATGACCACCAAAGGGTTTCTGGTTCTGAAATCGTGGTGATGGTTACACAGCCCTGTGAACATACTAGAAACCCCTGAATTGTATGCTTTAAGTGGGTGAATTGTATGGCATAAGAATTATATTTCCATAAAGCTGTCATTTAAAAAAAAAAAAGTTGCTTTAGTTTGAAACGTATTTTTCCACTTCCTCTAAGAATTCCAAAGCGCCACCATCTCTCTGATCAGGGCTGCTCTCATTTCACAGTAATTTTTAAAAGAGCATTTTCTCAATACCTGAAATAGACCCTTTGATGTCTGTCCAAAGCCCTCCCAGGAATTCTTATCTATTTAAAAGAGGGAATGAGCATTAAATGCTTGGCTTTCTTGGCATGCGAAGCACCCACATGTTAATTTCCACGTCTCCACGTTACTATGGCAACAGAGAGCTTCCACCAAGAGCTTTTGGGGGTGCATGAAAATGGACTGCAATCTGGACCCCAGGAGGTCCGCAGCTCCTCTCTGCCCAGAAGTCCCCAGGCCCCAGCTGCCCCGAGTCCGGTGAAGCAGACAAATCAGAGAAGGGGGAAGATGGAGGATACTCTGGGTCCCCACCCCATCCTGGCCCAGTGGGCAACCCCAGTCACCGTCCTCATGCAGGAGGAGAGGGTTAGTCACATCTTTCAGAAGCCGTGATCTAAAACAGGATAGTGAGCACCTGAATCGGTCTCCATGTCAACATGACCATATTTTTAGGCAGGAGTAGGCGGCTTCCCGGGTTTATTAGAGTAGCAGGGCTAGAAAGCACTCAGCAAACAGCTGGGGGAAAGGCTGGCGGCAACTGGGAGTCCGCCGTCCTCACAGGTGAGTCTCGCACCTGCAGAGGCTCCTTGCCTTGAGGCCCCGGAGGAGTCAACCGCAGGGGACCCAGGAGGCCTGAGGTCCACGCTGCCGCGCTGTCAGGTAGAATTCTAGGGGCTGAGGAGGGAGTGAGCAGTGGATGCGGGACAGGCAGCCTCTAAGGTGGCTGTCGATGAGCCTCATGTCCTGGTGAGCCTCGTGCAGCCCCTTGCACACGGTCCCAAGGTCGGTCTGTCTCGTGGCCAATAGAATACGGCAAAGGTGACGACAGTGCTCCTTCTGAAGCTAGATCGTAAAAGACATCACACTCTCGCATCATTCACACGAGGAGAAGCCAGCTGCCACGTGGCAAGGAACTCAAGCAGCCCTGCGGAGCGACCACACGGAGAGGAACCGAAGCCCCCGGCCACCAGCCACGGCGGTGTGCCACCTCGGAAGTGCATCCTTCCAGCCCCAGTCCAGCCTTCAGACGGATGCAGCCCCACACAGCACCTTGACTCTCGAAGGCAATCTCAAGAGAGACCGCCAGCTAGAACCATCCAGAGAAGCTGCTCCCGGGTTCCTGACCCACGCAAAATATGTAAAGTAAAAAATGTTTACTGTCGTTTTAAGCCGCTGAGCGTTGGGGTCATTTGTTACACAGCAATGGATAACAGACACAGAGTAGATATAGATGTTTCTGGAACAGCCAGAAATTGTTTTGAGAAGAAAGGATGATTTTATCAAGATTTTCTCTCCTTGCTCCCTCCCTTCCCCCCAAAGAATTTTCACATAAAAAGGGATGTGTTAGACTTACATTTGTATCCTGGCTATTCCTACCTTCTATCAATCTTAGTTTCCCCTCCTCTAAAATTGAGTAGTTAAAATGCAATCTGCCACCTTTGAAATCCTAGGGTCTCCTAGAGGTTAAAACCGTAAGTTTTGAGTCAGGGGGCTAGTTGTGAACCCTGGCTGTGCCACTTGCTTGCTGTGTGACCTCAGGCTAATTACCTAATTTCTCTAAGCCTCAGTTTCACCTTCCATAAAGTGGGTTTAATAATATCTACTTCACATGGTTACAAAAATTCACTAAAAGAATACCTATAAATCACTTAGCACATAGTAAGTGCTCAATAAATGCTAGTTAATGTTACCAATAATGAGATAGCATGGTGGATATGATTATTTTCACTTATGACTAAGATACAGGCAAATCAGAAAGGTTGGAGGACTTCATTGGTCTGGAGCAAGGCCCAGGTAAGGGGGATTTTCTAAAAGCTCCCCAAGTGATTCTAAAAGAAACTCAGTCCTAGAAAAACTTCCCCACATGTGCTCAAAAATCATACAAGAATTTCAAGGCGGTGCTGTTTATAGTGGGGAAAGACTGGAAATAATCCAAATGTCCGTCGATGGGTAAGTGAGAAATAAACTGGAAAGGGAATACTACACAGCAATGTAAAATTAATGAATCAGAACTATAGGTATCAACATGAATGTAAATCTCTAAAATCTAATTCTGAACCAGACAAAATGCAGAAGGACACATAGAGTACACATTATGTGTAAAAACATGCAGAACATTATTCTATGTTATTTAGGGATATATATATATATATATATATATGGATAAAAGCAAAAAACATACATGGGGACCAGAGCATCCAATTCAAGATGGTGGTGACCTCTAGGGAGGGAAGGACACGTGACAGGGGAGGTGGTCCATGGGCATCTTTCAGTGCTTTGGAAATATGGTATTTCTTAAAGTGGGTGGCAGGCACACAGATGCCCATTGTATTAATATTATCTGTGCTTTTTGGATGTCTGTGATATTGCATCATTTGAAAATAAACGTGTATAGAAAAATATCTAATACAATTATGGTATTTTTTTCTTCTTAGTTTGTGTGTGTGTGCGTGTGTGTGTGCACACGTGCCTTCTGTTATATCCATAACAATCTAATCTTTCTTTTAAAAAAATAAAGTAATTGGTTATTTAACAAGAAAAAGGCAGTTATACTTAATTTCTTGAATGATTTGCTCTGAAAACAACACTTATTTGTGTGTCTGAGTTCTCAAATAGATGTGAAAATCAATTTGACGCCCTATGACGTAAGAAATATCCTGAGGCCAGAGCACGAGCCTTCAGCCCAGGGACATTCACACTCACACTCCCAAAACCCTGTCCCTTGAGGCCGCCTTGGAAACTGGGCCCGCCCCTACTGGGGCGGATTAATCCTCTAATAAGCATGATTAACCAATAGTCAGGGAGGCGGGATGCTCTGCGCTTCCTGGGGCAGCAGCCTAAAGTTAGAAGGAGAAAAAAAAAATCCAGGCAGGTGGGGGGTTGAGAGGAAGCTGGGAGTGAGGGAAGCAAGAACAGGTATGGTGTATTTTCTTTTTAATGAAGTTGAGTCGTTCTGGAGGCAACCCAATGCGATATAGCCCCAAGTTGGGGAGTTTTGTTTTTCCTAAGCAATAGAATCCGACTCTGCCAGCAAGAAGCGCTTGACTGTTGTTTCTTAAAGACACAAAAGGTTTGTTTTGTTTTGTTTTGTTTTGCATAATGGACACATTTCCCATGCAGCCACTTTCTAAATTCTTTGTCATGCGTCAAGGTAAGCTTTTAGAAAACTCCTCCATGGGCCACAGGGAGGCAATTTCCACCTAATGCAGAATGCTTACGACGGAGAACACCAACTTTTCAATATCGCTTCAGGGACCATATTTTGTGCATTCAACACAGCTGAATGCAGACAAAGTCAAGAAAGAAAATTGAGTGTAATCTCCTGACGAGGAGATTGAATGAGGGAAGCGATGCCAGGTGAATTACTGCCCCCTGGTGGCCACAAACAGTGGTGGGCGCATTTGCTGAGATAGTTACTTGCATCGTTTCTTCCAGTGTTCCTTGTCACCTTTCCCTGCCCATCTAAAAAGCCTAAAACGGGGATTACAATCTGGCAGCCCTCTATAGCCAGCAGGCAGTCATGCCAACTGTTTAAAAATCTGGAGAGACTGCTTAAAAATCTAGGCCTCACATTTCTTTTGAAAAATTGGAAAATCTGTCAATTTCAGGACTGCATCTCAGTATAATAAATGTGGGTTACAGCTGAGAAGCTGCTGCCCACTTTGGACAAGGCATGTGCTTTCAGATTCGCCACACTCCTCACTGCTCCCTATTGTCTCATGCCTAGGCAGTTTTACTCATTAGCGATCCCTGCATAGCTTCCGCATTTGCTACCCATGGCCTAAGCTCATTAAAGAAGTTACACTGTGTCCCAAAAAGGAGTGGAGAAAGGAAGGTGCCTTTAAAAGCAGGTGATTACATCATCTTATGCCTGGGTGTGGACAGAGGTCCATAAGCCCCATGGCATCCAGCTCAGTGGGAATAATTGACTTCCTCAAGGTCGCTCAGCTAGTAAGTGGGGGGGGGGCGGCTTGTATTTCAGTGAACACCTGTTAGACCCCCAAAAGCCTTACTGTTTCCTATCACACCAGCTGTCTCCCATAAGCATTCTTTCCTCTGGGGGAGGTTTTTATAATAACACCACTACTTGGGCCATCAGAAGCGCAATTCAGAAGACTCTGAGTGAACAGTGTTCAAGACCTTTGTTTAAAAGATTAAAAACAAGAAGCCACCAAAACAACCAACATCCCGAGTTTGTTTCTTAAAAATTTCATGGTTTGTCCTGGTTCAGGTGTTTCATATTCAATTCAATACATTCTTTTTTTCCTTTAAAGACAGGGTCTCCCTCTGTCGCCCAGAGTGGAGAGCAGTGGTGCGATCATTGTTCCCTGCAGCCTCCAACTCCTGGGCTCAACTGATCCTCCTGCTGCAGGCCCCCAAGCAGCTGGGACTGCTGGCACATGCCACCACGCCTAGCTAAATTTTAATTTTTTTGTAGAGATGGGGTCTCGCTATGTTGCCCAAGCTGGTCTTGAACTCTTGGCCTCAAAGGATCCTCCCGCCTCAGTCTCCCAAAGTGCTGGGATGACAGGCGTGAGCCACCACACCCGACCCAACAAAATTTCTTGAGCATCTATGCAGTGCCATACTCCATGTTGAGGGCTGGGAGCTGCACACGGGGCGCCCGTTACAAGACATAAACAGGGAGCCCAGCAGACAAGGGCCAAAGCTGCTTGGTCTCCCACCTTGCAATGTCCCCCACGGGGTCCTTCATGACAACATGTCTCTGATCATCAGTCCCAACTCTGGCCCAGGCCTGGACAATTCGTTCCATGCAACAGGTCAGTGGCTTCCCTAAACTGGAATCAGAATGAGACCTACACAAGGTGCAACGGGATTTCTCCCCAGTGGCTGGAACAACCTGCAGCTCTGACATTTTCTTCTATGGATGACAAATAAAGCAGCAATGACTTGGTGTCTTCTAGAAATAATTGCAACAGCTGATATTTATCAGGCATTTTCTCTGTGCCAGACACGAAGGATCTCACCGCACCCTCACAGAAAATCCTAGGAAGAGGCACTGTCAACGCATTATTCCCAGTTTACAGAAAAGCAAATAGGGCATCAGGGACATCAGTTCATTTGCTGAATGTAACTCAGTCTGCAGGTGGCAGAGCTGGGATTTGAATCCAGGGCTGCGTGGCTCCAACGGTGACACCCACGACCACTGCCTGGTACTGCCTCTGAGGGGAGCAGGTGTCATGGAGAAGGTCAGATCTTGAAGCATCAAGCCTTCTGGAAATCCCCCACTGAGGGCAAAAGCAAGGTAGGCTGTCTGTAAGGTGGGGAAACTGAGGCTCAGAGGAACTTGCCCAACGTCACCCAGAGAGTAAATGGCAAATTCTGACTTGGAGCCTGGGGTCTCTCAGACTCCAGGATCTGAGCTGCTAACACTGTCATTTTTAGCCTTTCTGGGGCACGTGTCTAAATGTTTGATTTCAGTATTTGTGGATTAAGATGGAGGTTTCAGAGCTCTGCTTCAAGGAAAACAATTGTATCTCTCTGGGAAGCCAAAGGAGCCAGCCAGGCCCTTCTCTGGAGGATGCAAATTAGAAAGTCAGGGAGGAAAGGAGGCAGAGAGGGGAGAGCAGGGAAGAAGGCGGCCAGCTCCGTGGCACGGGGCAGAGGCTAAGATGGGCAGTGAAGACGAGGAGACTAACAGGCTGGAAGCCATCAACATCATCATTTCACGCCGGAGGAAACTGAGGCATACGAGAGTAGCCCCGAGACGAGGGGACCAGCGGGAACGACAGCACTTCCCGGTGGGCAGAACTGCGAGCCTCCGGCCGGCATCCAGCGCGCCCCAAGTCCGCACCCGCTCCTCCCGCCTGCGGTCGAGGCCCCGCCCCTCTCGTCGCTCAATGGTTGCTTCAGGCGAGACCGACACAAGAGATGACCAATGGGAGTGGCCCACGGCGCGTCTTTCCCGGGGAAGTTGGCGCAGACGCGGGAACCCGGAAATGCGAGAGGCGGACGAGTGACGAAAACCAATCAGCCGCGACGAGGGAGGCGGGACGTCCAATAGCGAGTCGCTGGGGGCGGGGCCAGAAGGCCGGCGGTGGTGGAGGTTCAGGAAGCCGACGGCCTTGGAGTCTTGAGAGCGCAGGGAAGGCGGCGGGAGCGCCCGGTGGCCTCGCGCGGTGAGGAGGGGGCAAGCCGGAGGAGCTCGGAAGGAGCGAGCCGGGGAGGGTGCTGCGGGGCCACGATCCCTAGGCGGGGCTCGGAAGGGGGCGGCTCCGCGAAGTGACCTTAGACAAGCCCCCTCGCCTCTCGGGCCTCAGTTTCCCCCTGTAGAGAATCGAGAGGTGAGAGATTTGAGCCTCCCGGAACGCACTCCTTCCCCGCACACACCCCTGGCACCGAAGAACTCCTCTTTGCCGTAACAGCCCCGTCGAGGAGCCCGTCCCTCGGGAAGCCCGCGCAGAACACCTGGACCCGCACAGCACGCCAGGTGCACCCCCATTCGAGCGCACGCCAGGCCGTTTCAGATGTGCTGCGACAACGAGCCGGGCTCCCCCATAGACTCTGAACGCTGTGATTAGTCCGTCACTTCTGGGTCAGGAGCAGCCGGAGCAGGTGCACAGGCCCTGCTCAGTAAGAAGGTAGCGTTAAGACCTGGGGACTCAAAATGCACTGGGGTTTCATTCCTAATGGCCTCTGTTTAGCCTCTTGTGGGCCTTCTGGAATTTAACTTACCCTCTCTTTGCCTCGGTTTCCCCTCTATAAAATGGAGCTAGGAGTAGCTCTTCCTTCATAGGGTGGCATGAGGGTTAAATGAGATAACGTGTAGCTGGCACTCAGCTCAACTCCCAGCACACCATAGTTGCCCAATAAATGCTTATTGTCAGCATAATGGTGCTTGCATACCTGGCCCCTCCACTCCCACCGCCACCCCAAGCGCATGCCTGTTGTCACTAAGGCTGAGTATCACTAGTCTGGCCCACAGCCTGAATTCCTTTCAGGATGCTTGGACTGTTCAACCTCTTGGGGTCCCTTCTTGAGAGGCCAGGAAAGGAAGGCCAGAGAGGGTCATAGCACTGGGGGCATGTGGCTGAGTATCAGGGCAAGGGTAAGAAGAAGCGGCCACTCACATGCCAATAAGGCCACCCAACAGATGTGCTTATCCAAAAATGGGTTTCACAACTGCTGTGGCTGATCCGGGTGTGTGTGTGTGTTAGTCATTTGGGTGTTTGGGGTCAGAGGCCACAGAGATGCGTGGTGAAGGGGGGTCACTTCAGAGCTGTGGGATTCCTGAGTTCAAGTCCTAAGGGTGTCACTTGCTCAGTAACAAAGGACTTCACCTTTCCGAGCCTCAGTTTCCTCATCTGGAGAGTGAGGTGATGATAATCAGCTCCTCAGGTTGCTGTTGGATTCTGCAGGAGACAGTATGTGTGAGGTGCTTAGTGCTTAGCACAGGACCTGGCATGTAGTAAGTGCTCACTAAACGTTAGGCAGCAGTTGCATGACTTCGCAGTCACACTGCGCTGTAGGCAGCACCAATCCTTCCAGGCTGGCCCCACCTCCAGTTAGATCCACGTCTTGCCTTGCCCCCGCCTCATGCCACTCCCACCCCCATCTCTCTAGTGAATTAAAGGTGCGGGTCACTAGCCCCACCTCCCCGGCTGAAGTCACACCGTGTCCCAAACGTGTTCGTTTTGCCGCCTCATCTCTGTGAACTCGGTTCCTCGCAGACCCTGCTCTCAGCACTGTGGACATGCGCAAGGGGCCCACCCATGAGTCCAGATGACGCTCGTGCCGATGGCTTCAGTGATGGCGGTGACCGAACCGAAATGGGTCTCAGTGGGAGGCCGCTTCCTGTGGGTGATGCTGCTGAGCATGGTGCTCGGGTCCCTGCTGGCGCTGCTGCTGCCTCTGGGCGCCGTGGAGGAGCAGTGTTTGGCTGTGCTCAAAGGCTTCTACCTGCTCAGGAGCAAACTGGACAGGGCGCAGCACGCTGTCACCAAGTGCACCAGCCCGTCCACGGAGGTCAGTGTGACCTCCAGGGATGCTGCGCTGCTGGTGGTCAAGACCAAGGCCTCCCCAGGTGAGACTCTCTCCTCAACACTCATTTGACAGGTATTCATAGAGGGTCTGCTGTGTCCTGTGTGCAAGGCTCGGGGGATTGTGGCGAACCAGTGAGCCCTGAGCTCCCAGCCTGGACACACTGACAGGTGACTGAGACAAGGGTGAGTCTGGGGATTGGGAAGCACAAAGGGCTATAGGAGCACACCAGGAGGGCTCCCTGGAGGAGGTGATGCCTAAGCTGAGACTTGATTGTAAGTAGGAGTGATCCAAGGAGAAGCGCTTGAGGGGAAGAGAGAGCCTGGGGGCATTCAAGGAACTAAAAGAAGTTGAGTGTGTATAGTTGACCCTCGGCCGGCCGAGACGGGGTGGGGACAGGAGGGCTAGGGCAGGCTGTCCGCCTCCACGGGAGAGTTCTCTGTGGGGAGGGCTGACAGACGGTGAGCAGCAGCCCTGGCCTCTCCCCATGAGCTGCCAGTAGCACCCTTCCTCCCAGTTAGGACAACTAACATGTGTTTCCAGACATCGCCAGATGTCCCGAGGGGCACAGCCGAACCACTGGGTTAAAAAATTGAAAAAACAGCCCAGGGATGGTAAAGCCCCCAGGGATTAGCAAGAGTGGGGAGCCGTTATCACCCCTAGGCAGGCGGGGGCAGGGCCCAGCGTCTCGGAGATGTAGGCGAGCTCACCTGTCGGGAGCTGGGCCCGCGGGGAGTAACTGCCCAATCAGAAGGCGGGGGCAAGGGAGCCCAGGTGGTGCCCCCCAGAGTGCAGAGAATGCCTTTGGGGACACTCGGACGGTGACCATACCACCCACAAGGCCGTAGGGAACGGAGAAGTACCAGGCACACAGAGCAAGCACAGCACGGCTGGAACGAGCACCCCTGACGGCCAGGGACTCGGGCTGGTCATCGCGGTTTCCCCTGGGAGGCCAGCCCAGGTGACTGCTCCCCGAAGCCACCACCTGCCTCCCTGACAGTGCCCCTCTGGCTCTCCTCTAGCAGGTAAGTTGGAAGCCAAAGCAGCTCTGAACCAAGCCCTGGAGATGAAGCGCCAGGGCAAGCGGGGGAAGGCCCAGAAGCTCTTCCTGCACGCCCTCAGGATGGACCCGGACTTCGTGGATGCGCTCAACGAGTTCGGCATCTTCTCGGAAGAGGACAAGGACATCATCCAGGCGGATTACTTGTACACCAGAGCGCTGACCATCTCGCCCTACCACGAGAAAGCACTGGTCAACCGCGATCGGACGCTGCCGCTCGTGGAGGAGATCGACCAGAGGTATTTCAGCATCATCGACAGCAAAGTGAAGAAGGTCATGTCCATCCCCAAGGGGAACTCGGCGCTGCGCAGGGTCATGGAGGAGACCTACTACCACCACATCTACCACACGGTCGCCATCGAGGGCAACACCCTCACCCTCTCGGAGATCAGGCACATCCTGGAGACCCGCTACGCCGTGCCGGGGAAGAGCCTGGAGGAGCAGAACGAGGTCATCGGCATGCACGCGGCCATGAAGTACGTGAACACCACCCTGGTGTCCCGCATCGGGTCGGTCACCATCAGCGACGTGCTGGAGATCCACAGGCGGGTGCTGGGCTACGTGGACCCGGTGGAAGCCGGCAGGTTCCGGACGACGCAGGTCCTGGTCGGGCACCACATCCCTCCCCACCCTCAGGATGTGGAAAAGCAGATGCAGGAGTTCGTGCAGTGGCTCAATTCCGAGGACGCCATGAACCTGCACCCGGTCGAGTTCGCAGCCTTGGCCCATTACAAACTCGTTTACGTCCACCCGTTCATCGACGGCAACGGGAGGACGTCCCGCCTGCTGATGAACCTCATCTTGATGCAGGCCGGCTACCCGCCCATCACCATCCGCAAGGAGCAGAGGTCCGAGTACTACCACGTGCTGGAAGTTGCCAACGAAGGCGACGTGAGGCCTTTCATTCGCTTCATTGCCAAGTGCACTGAGACCACCCTGGACACCCTGCTTTTTGCCACGACCGAGTACTCGGTAGCACTGCCGGAAGCCAAACCCAACCATTCTGGGTTCAAGGAGACACTTCCTGTGAAGCCCTGACCCTATAAATCCTCCCTTGGTGACAAGGGCTGTCCTGGGCGGTGGGGTGAGCGGGGGAGAGTCAAAGAAACTTAGCATTTCTAGAAACCTTTCCCAAAGCAAAAGGAAACCTTCGCAACATTCTTTACCTCCCAATGTTTTTTATTTGAAAGAGAAAAAAAACTAAATTATTAAGCCTTATCTCTAAGATAATTTATAACTCGGCCAAGTTATTTATGTTCTTTTCGCAGGCTAGTGAACGCTGTGTGGCATTCGCTGCATCCGTGCTGGCGGCCACTGTTCAGGTGGCGGTCCCAGCACGCTTTAGGAGCGGCAGTGCTCCTGGGTGACTAGGACACAGGTTCTAGAGCAGAATTTGCACAAAGGTTGGGGAGAGAGGCCAGGCGCTGTGGGACAGGGCCCAGAGCCATAGGCATGGCCCCTCCAGGTCTCTCTCTGAGTGGTTCTGCCACTAACTGGGAGGTCAGCACTCCGGCAGAGAACCCCACCCCGGCTTTGAGAAATGATCCAGAGCTCGCGTTCTCAGAGGTTTTTGCTCCCGTACAGACGTTAGCGTAGTGACTTATACGGATAGAGCAAACTTTTGAGATGGGATAAGTGAATGTTGACATTTCTAGTTGATACCTTGCTTACTTCCAGGAAGACTCTGAGCCATAGTTAGTTTGCAGACTTTAGAGCCAGAGGCTATTTTTCCACATCGAGACTATTTTTCTTAATTAATTAACAGTGGCCAGCTTGGTTTTCTTTGTGAACTGATGTATCTCGTGCACTTTATTGGCAGCAACTCAGACATGTCTCAGCCTAAAAGTTCTCTGGGCTTGTCACCCAGCACCTGCATCGGGCTGCAAGTCCGGTACCATGCAAGCGGTACCTGCCCTCACCCCCCACTCTGAGTTTCCTGTAGGTAAATGTTAAAAGAACACATCTGGGAAAACAGATGCCACTTCGACACCAAATAAACATTTTTGGTGACGAATTAGAGCACCAGCTTCTACTGAACCAAGTAAAAACGTTTAATCACAGCCAGGATGTGTCCCTGTTGTCATGCAGTTTCATCCTTAACTGCCCGGACCCCCACCTCCCACAGCCATCCCTCGGGGAGGCAGAAGAGATTGCCTCAGAGTGGCCTTATCTTTCTAGCAACTTGGAAAACGATACATTGTATGTAAATATGGCCAAGCTGGCATCTTACCAAAGTAGAAAGCATCTTCCCTCTGAATCATAAGTGGCACCGGTGCCAATACGACTGCTGCTATTTAGTCAGAACGGCCCACGACCATTGGGTCCCCTACCCAGTGACGGAGCCCGTGATGTCTAACGCTGTACTGCATTTCGTCATTGTCTGAATGATGGTGAAAACACAGTGTTGTCTCTTGAGGATTCAGTTCCTGAGTCACGAGGTCACTACTCTGATGTGTTTATACAGTTATTCAGGTGTATAAATAGCACAAAGTATTTTCTGAAAGGTTAAGAAAAATAAGTGAAATAATATATGAAATGGCTCCAAGTGTAATTCAAACCTTTGTAGAAAAAAAAAAAGCTTTCATACTTTCATGCTGCCCGAGGGTTATTTCTTAACACCTTAACTTCTCTCGTCTTGGTTTTATAAGCACACCGAGGAAGTCTGACAAAAGTACCTGCTTTGTACTACAGAGCGAGGGAATTTGCGCTTTAGCTAGACGTGAAGGGTATTATTTTAACAAATTACTGATTCTAATAAAGTATTTTATTATATAAGCATCCGAGACGTTGCTGTCTTATTTGAAAGATGTTCCTGTTCGTCACGGGATGACGGGAGAGTTCTGAACTCTAGCCCGATTCTTCATATTGTTCCGGGAGAAAAACATCCGAGATGGCAGTTTCAACAGGCAAACAAGACAGAACTAGTTGTGTAAAGCGCCATCCCCAGGCTGGCAGGGATGAATTACTGATTTTTATTGAGACTCTAAGTAACCAAAGAGATCTTTCGTGTTTCTGTTTACCCCCAGGTTCTGGATTTTCTCAGGAAAGCACTCATGTTGCTGAAAATCCATTTCTAGAACAGTGAACACCATGAACCTAAATTGGTTCAGACCGCTCAGCTGTGAAAGGTTCACCCTGTGACGAGCCTGTGCTGACATCTGAGAGTGTGAAGTCGTGGCAGAGTTGGCCAAAGGCAAGAGAACCAGCCGCAGAAACTAAGCGAGGAAACTGGGGCTCTTCAAGTGTTGGCTCCCCGACCACCAGGGCTCCCTCTGAGCTCCCCAAACCGTCTCACCAACTGAACAGGCATCGAGCGGCATCCCAGAGAACGCTGCAGGGGGAACCCAAGTGTCATAACTCAGGGTCTTCCTGCTGCTGATGGCCACTGCTTGAACTTAATTCAGAAATAATGCCTACTAAAAAAGTTGGGGTTTTTGTTTTTAAAAAAAAAAAAAAGGAAAAGCTACATTTTAAAAGACTTAAGAGGCTTACCAACCAATGATAATTTACAGGGAGGAAAAGTGACATTTATTGAACGATAGGAAACTGGAAATTCGGATGGTTGATGACATTAAGGTATTATTGCTAATGTTTTTAGGGGTGATGATAAAACTATGGCTTTTAGGTCCTCTTTTCGAGACACGCTACATTCCCGAAGGAGCCTGACGCTGTCTGGGATGTACCTCCACGTCAGAGAAGAGGGAGGAAGAGACGGGAGGAAGGGCTGTGGGTTGAGGAATGCCAGCTGCTTAGTGGTAGGCACACAGGAGTTTATTTCATTCTTTTCTGCTCTACTTTTTTATAGGTTTAAAATTTTCCATTAAAAAAATGTTAAGTTAAAAAAATGCAGAAAAGCCTGATGCACAAAAACTCACTTACAAAACAGATAAATGAGGAGCTGATCCTCATGACATATAAAAGGATTCCCTTACGTCTTTCTCCTTGTTGTTACAAAGTAAGCCTCCCCTACCGCACTGGCAACGCTGCTTTCAAAGCAATAAATATTTGATAAAAGAGGAGAGGTAAAAAAAGCTTAAAAGCTAGTGTCAAACTGCTGTAAACCGAAGTTTAAAACGGAAGACACATCACAGCTGAAGTAATATAAATCAAAGTGACAATGGAATTTGACTTACAAAAGTTCTATTTACACATCTATTAGGTAAAGCAAGGTACACCCACTTCAAAATACAACCGTATGTGAATGTGCATCTGAGTACCACGTGTCAGGAAGTTTCTAAGAGAACTTCAGTTTAACAAACAAAGCTAAGTGGGGAGAGGCGAAGTTTGCACTTGTCATGGTCCTGAAACAAAACCAAAGGGCTGAACTCAATGTTTAGACAAAGAACACAGTTCACTAGTCACTAGGCAAAGAAAATGGTCCACAGCAGGTAGCACACGGAATTCCTACATAAAACAAATGTCACAAACATTTTGCTTTTAGAAAACAGCTTGACGTGTCATTTACAAATACATAATATAAAAAATGCACAGCTCCTCTGAACAAAAATCCACCAAATGTTTTTTATGAGATTTCCCCTCCCTCACCCCCTCCCCGTAGGCCGTTCTGGTGAATTACTGGCATCTGCCTTTCATCTTTTAAAATGAAAAGAGTGACAGGCACATGTGCTGTGCAGGGTGTGAGAGAAGTGTCTTATAAAAAGGGGCCAGAGCTGGCCAAAAACATTAGGACAAGCGGGTCTCAAAACTGCGTGTTCGGTTTCACTTCTGCCCCTCATCCTTTGAGACACAAAAGTATCTTAGGACGCTACGTCGTGGGCCAACCTGTAGTGATCCTTCTCCTCCTGTTGCCCTCAATATGAGGGAGCGCTGAAAGCCTCTTTACTGGGAACACCCTTTCCCTTTCTGTCTAAACCAGAGGGGAGGCGGCGCTAGCGAGTGGGCGCCGCCCCAGGCCATCTGTCCCCAGTGCTTCGCTGTGCGGCGGGTGGTCTGCCGGGCCAGCACGAAGTAAGGCATCTCCCGTCTCTCCCAGAGTCCTGTTCACTTTCTCAGAAGCAACTTGGCAAAATCAGCATTGGACATCTTGGGCGCCTCGGTGGCCGCTGAGGTGGTGACTGCCGGACTCGGGGCAGGGCCGTTCTCGGCCTGAGGAGCGGCACTCGGGCGCTGCAGGGCGCGAGGCAGCAGAGACAGCTGGGTCCTCCCCTTGCCGCGCCTGGAAGACAAACACTGAGTGTACCCTCCAGGCAGGGACTCATGGCCCCTGACTCGCGTGTGAAAATAAGCCAGGAGAGTTCCAAGCTACCCAGAGTTAAAAGAGGAAAGATAAGAAGAAGGATGAGATAAGCCCTCTCCCCCTCATCCTGGCTATTAAGTAAAAACCACTTCAACGAACTCTGCCTAGTTTAGGATTTTGGCAAGGACCAACTGTGCGACGGTCACACTCAGGGTGGACAAAAACGCTGTCATCTCTCAGACCTCACCCAGGGACCGTGCGATTTGCCGTCTCCCCCCACCAAGTGAAAAGCACAGCTTGTTCGTGCATCCCGGCTGAGGCTGGAAACCCCCAAGCACATGGTTATCGGGTTTTGTTTCAGACATACATTTTCAACCGGGAAGGGGAACTTTCAAATAATCGCTGCCTTAAACGAGTTTTACCTTCAATAAATGACAAGTGTAAACTGGCAAACACCAGGCAGGGCCTCACCTCCTGGGCTGCCTTAAAAGAGTTTTACCTTCAATAAATGACAAGTGTAAACTGGCAAACACCAGGCAGGGCCTCACCTCCTGGGCTTGTCCCCTTGGAACAGCAGGCCCTGGCTGTTCTGACCAAACTCACTGTCCTAACAGGAAACTGGTTCACCCCCGGTTTATCCCTCCAGGGGATAAACTGGCGCTGCTGGCCGGGACAAAGTCTGCACTGTGCTAACATGCGACACTTACGCTCCATATATCTGCCGCGGCACCATGGGGCCACCTGGTGCTTTCTTTGCCTCTGGCTTCTCTGGAACTTTCCTCTGAGGGGGATTGCTGATGGCCACTTTGATGACGTTCTCTTTGATAGTCATGCCGTCCATCTTCATCACAGCCTGCGATGCCTGGGATTCGTTCTCGTACTCCACGTAGGCCAGGCCCTGAAGGCAGCAAGACCCAGGGCGGGTCAGACGCCGCAGCCCCAGGACGTCCCTTCCCCATGTGGCCATCCTGTCTACGGGTTACCTCCCGACGCCACCCTCCTTCCCTACTGCTGATACTGATTTAACTGCAGAAAACCCTTCCAGACTCAGCAAACCTTGAGCTTGCTCCAGAACAAGAAAATAAGGAAACTAACAGACAGTACGAATGCAGCAAACAAGGGACTGGACAACGGGAGCAGCCCGGGTGGCCCTGCTGCCCCTGTGCCTTCGGCCCCGCCCTCATTCCACACTCTTCAGCTCCCCAGCAACTTGGCTAAGGGGAGGGAGAGGGGGCAGAGAGTGATCCAAACGTCACACTTAAACAGCACTACTTTAAATATGGTGCCAAAGGACTCGACGGGGAGACTGAGGGGGGCAAAGAGGG
>CAUYSK010005877.1:0-30702 GCA_963575035.1 Avahi laniger | reverse complement strand
GCAGAAAAAGCATTTGACAAAATTCAACACCCTTTTATGATAAGAACGCTTAACAAAATAGGCATAGATGGGGCTTACCTAAAAATGATACAAGCCATTTATGACAAACCCACAACCAACATCATACTGAATGGGGAAAAATTAAAAGCATTCCCACTTAGAACTGGAACCAGACAAGATTGCCCATTTATCTGAATTTGTCAGAGAAAAATAGGACCAAGCAGGTATAAATATTCCAGATATTTATTGAATATCTTGTTAGCATATATTTGTGCCACCTTTATATTTCTTATTAAAGTGAAAAGATTGGATGATTTTCATAAGTATTCAAAAATTATTCTGGATGAAATTGAGAGTATTATTGAAATAATCTCTTGCTCTTGGGTCTTTTTATTTCCTTCACGAAAACGTATCTCAAAAAAAAAATTTAAACCGAGAAAGACAAGAACCACATGTACTCACCATCAAATTGATATTAACTGATCAACACATAAGTGCACATGTGAGAATAACATCTATTGGATGTTGAGCAGAGGGGGGGAGGGGGGAGAAGGGAGGAGGGGAGGTATATGCATACACAAAGAGTGCAATGCACACCACCCAAAGGATGGACATATTTGAAACTCAGACTTGGGGGGTGGGCAAGGGCAACATATGTAACCTAAACATCTGTACCCCCATAATATGCTGAAATAAAAAAAAAATTTAAACCAAAAGTTATTAATTGCAGTGAGGATTTCTATGGAGATCAAATTTGAATTGAAAATTATATGAACTTCCCTGCTAGCTTTGCTCATTCTTATATATAAACAGAACATTTCAATATAAGATTTGGTAGTCTGAAATGTTGCTTGTCTGTAGCTCTTCTATAGGAGTAGTGAAAGATTGCAAAAGACTTGAGGACTCTAGATTTCCATACAGAGTAAAAAAAAATGTCCTTGATCATATTGAGTGAATTCAGTAAAAATGACTTGCTTTCTGTTCAATAATGCAAATACTGCATGCCTTAAAAAAATTAATAATGGCAAGCATCATTTTGCTAGTAGGAATGGTGGTTCACAGGTTTTTTCCTAGCAGACTGTAGAGAAGGTCTAGTATGATGAAGGGAACAGAAATCTTGTGCAGTCCTTATAGTCAGAGGCCTGATTATTCTAAACAGAGGAGAGTGATGTGATATTTAAAAATCATCTGCTCAAAGCTAGTGAGTAAGTAACGTCAAATGTTTAGAGCCCATAAAAAGATCAAATAAAACCAATAGTGGGAATATTGAAAGCCAGCCCATACTGTCTGAAGCAAGTTTATGGAATCTACTTGAGTGCATGGAATTATTTTGTGTTTCTTTTTAATTGTGAGATAAAAATTCTACAGAAGCATGGAGTTAGGAACAGGTTTAGAATAAGAGGCCTCAGAAATCATTTAATTGTCCCTTTTTATTTTACAAAGGTAAATCCAAGGGTGAGAGCTTAAAATACTTACTCATGTCATATAGGTGGTAACAGAACTATGAGTAGAATACTGTTTACTTATCTATTAAATAATTGTATGTAGAATCTGAAAATTTGTGACAGGAAATGATTTTTATTACTGTTGTTAATTTTTAAAAGTCACATATAGCAAAATTGACTTTTTGAATAAGTTCCATGAGCTTTAACATATGTACAGATTCATATAATTATAGTAGCAAACAAGAGACAAATAGGCCCATGACCTAGACAACTCCTTCAGGCTGTCCCTTTTTGGTCACAACCTCTCCATACATCCAACTGCTGATCTGACTCCATCACTATGGTTTTGCCCATTCCAGACTATTGTATAAATGGAATCGTTCAGTGTGTACTCTTTTGAGTCTAGCTTCTTTCTCTCAGCTTAATATTTGTGGGATTAATCCATGTTGTATATATTAGTGGTTCATTCTTTATGTTTTTTATTGATACTGTTGTAGGTATTTTCAGAGTACATATGATATTTTGATACGTGTATACAGTGTGTAATGACCAAATCAGGGTATAATGGTTCATTCTTTTAATTGCTGAGTAGTATTTCATTGTATGACTGCATCACAGTTTATTCACCTGTTAATGAACATTTGGTTGTTTTCATTTTTTCAAAAAGACTCTTTTTTTAGAGCAATTTTAGATTCACAACTAAATTGAGAGAAAGGTAGAGATAAGCCACGTACCTGCTCTCCCCACAAGTATATAGCCTTGTCCGTTATCAACATCCCCCACCAGGGTAGTGTGTTCGTTATAACTGATAAACCTGCATTGACACATCATAATCACCCAAATTCCATCGTTTGCATTAAGGTTCACTTTGGTATTGTACATTTGGACATAATGACATGTATCCACCACTATAGTATAGTATAGAGTATTTTCCCTGCCCTCAAAATCCTCTCTGTTCTGCCTATTCATCCCTCCACCTCCTCCAACTCCTGGTAACCCACTGATCTTTTTACTGTCTCCATATTTTTACCTTTTCCCGAATGTCATATAGTTGAGATCATACAATATGTAGCCTTTTCAGATAGGCTTCTTGTTTCTAGTTTTTAGCTATTATGAATAATGCTGCTGTGATTTTTCTTTTTCTGTAAAAATCATAGATATCAGAGACCTTGGTAATGAGCTCTTAAAGAATTCACAAACTTAATTCACTTTATAAACTTTTTACTTTGAAATAATTATAAATTCATGAGAAGTTGCAAACATAGTACAGAGAAGTTCAGATACCATTCACCCAGTTTCCCCTGTTATTAATAGTTACATCTTCTGTAACTATAGAACAATGTTGAAACCAGGAAATTCAAATTGATGTAAAGTGAGCATAGCTCTTTGGCATTTTGTTACATGTGTAGACTCATGTAACCAATATTGCAATGAAGATACAGAATTATTCCATCACCACAGTGTTATCCCTCATGTTACCTCTCTATAGTGACACACACACCTACTTCCCTCCACCATACACCACCCCAGCAACCACTAATCTGTCCTCCTGCTCTATAATTTTACCATTTTGAAAATGTTACATAAATGGAATCACAGTATATAACCCTTGACAATGGCTTTTTTTTTACTCGGCCTAGTGCCCTTGAGATCTATCCAAGTTGTGGTGTGTATCATGAATTCATTCCCTTTTATTGCTGATACAGTAAGTTTTTCACGGCATGGATATGCCAGTTTTTCCCCTGCTTTCCTGTGGGTTACTTAAATACTTTTTAGAATTCAAATGTTTTAAAATGTATCCCTTTGTATGACTTTTTGTTCATTCCTCTAGATGTTACATTATATATCCCATATCACAGTCTACTATACTACAGTACTACTGGTACTGCTACATTTTACCACTTAAGTATAGAAGCCTTACCTCCCTTTATCCTCTCCCCTTTATCTTAATATTTTTATATGCCTCCGATATATGTCTATGTGTATATTATATGCATGTATACATATGTATTTTATATGTGTGTACTGTACTAAATATTTCCTTTATATACATTGTGACCCATATCAGTATAATTTTTGTTTCAACAGTTAAACGTAATTTGGAAAACTGAAGAGGAATAGGAGTCTATTGTATTTATACCTATTTTTACTCCTTCTGATGTTCTTTTTTCCTGATGTTTCAAGATTCTATCTTTTTTCTTTTCCTTTTTTTTTCTTTTTAAATTTTTTTAGAGACAACATCTTACTATGTTGCCCAGGCTGAAGTGCAGTGGCTGTTCACAGACATGATCATAGCTCACTGCAGCCTCAAACTCCTGGGCTCCAGCAATCCTCTCACCTCAGCCTCCTGAGTAGCTGGGACTGCAAGTGCACACCACCACACCCAGCTTTATTTCCTTCTATTTAGGGCAAGTTCTTCATCCATTCTTTTAGGGCAGGTCTGCTAGGAACAAATTCTCTATGAATATTTTTATTTTTTCTTCATTTCTGAAGGATATTTTTGTTTGTTAAAGAATTCTTGGTTAACAGCTCTTTCTTTTAGCACCTGAAAAATATTATGCCAATTCCTTCTGGCCTCCACGGTTTTTAATGAGAAATTCATTGTCATTATATTATGTTTCCCTCTAGGTAAGATCTTGTTTCTCAGGTGTCGCTTTCAGAATTACTTCTTTGTTTTTAGATTTCAGAAGTTTCACTCTGATATGACTTGACATGAATTTATCTGGGTTTGTACTGTTTAGGGTTTATTCTGTAGGTTTATGTCTTTTGCCAAATTTAGGGACTTTTCAACCATATTTATTCAAATTATTTCTCAGACTTCTTATTTTCTCCTTCTGAGACTCCTTCTGAGTCTCCTTCTGAGACTCTGATGATATGAATATTAGATCTTTTGTTGTAGTTTCATGGGTCCCGGAGACTCTGTTCATTTTTATTGAGTCTGTTTTCTTCCAGTTGTTCAGGTTGGGTAATTTGTATTGTTTTATCTTTTAGTTCACTGATTCTTCTGTCCCATCCATTCTGCCTGGGCATTGTTGAACCTGTCTATTGACTTTTTAATTTCAGTTATTGTAATTTTGGTTCTGTAATTTCATTCTTTATATCTTCTTTTTCTTTGCTGAGATTTTATTTCTTTACTCAGACTTTCCGTTTTTTCTTTTGTTTCCAAGGTGTTAGTAATTACTCATTGAAGCATTTTTATGATGGCTGTTTTAAAATTCTTGTGAGGTAATTCTTACATCTATGTTATCTTGTTGTTGGCATTCAGTAATTGTCTTTTCTCATTCAAGTCTTGGTCTTCGTGATTCTTGCTATGATGAGAGGCTTTAAATCAAAACCTGAGCATTTTGGATATTAGGTCATGGCATTTTAAGTCTTCTGTTTTAGCAGCCCTCTTTGGATACTCCCCTGGCAGAGGGAAAGTGTGTTACCTCATTACTGTCAGGTAGGGGTGTAAGTGCAGGATTCTACTCAGCTTCCATTGACACCTGGCGGGAGGCTCCTGTTGGTTCTGGGCAGGAGTGGAGTTCCAGCTCCCTACCGGGCCTCTGATGACACCAACTCTGCTAAGTAAACACCTAGGAGTGGAATTGTTTGGTTGTTTGGTAAGTTTTTTTTTTTTTTTTTTTTAACTTCAAAAGAAGCTGCCAAACTTTTTAAAAATGTTGATGAAATTTTTCATTCCTACCAGCAATTTATGAGTGTTTCAGATGCTCAACATCAGTGTTGTCCTAAGGAACATTCTGCAATGATGAAAATGTTCTGTGTCTACACCTTCTAACACAGTATCTACAGAAAGGGCACCACAGCCCTACATCATTGCCAATATTTGAAATTGGTAGTCTTTTAATTTTATCCTTTCTATGTGTATGAAGTGGTTTTAATTATTTCGTGTACCTATTGGCCACTTAATTTTTATAATGATGTCTTTAAAACAGTTTTTAATTTGGATAAAGTATAGTTCATCAGGTGGGTTTTTTAAAATTCTTTCTCCTTATTAAGGTCATACAATTTTTTTTCCTGTTTATTTCTTAAAGTTTTATGGTTTACCTTTCACTCTTAGGTTAATGATGAATATTAAGTTAGTTTCTATATGTGGTATGAGGTAAAGGCAAGTTTCATTTTCATTGCATATAAATAGCACCATTCGTTAAAATATTTTTTTCCTACATTGAATTACCTTAATACCTTCACTGAAAATCAATTGACCATATATTTGTAGGTTTGATTTTAGATTCTCTATTATATTCCATTTATATGTTCATCTGTAGGCCATAATCAAACTGTCTCAATTACCCTAGCTTAGTTATAAATCTAAAAGTCAGGTAGTGTAAGTATTCAAACTTTGTCCTTTATTTTCAAAAGCATTTTAATTATTTCATTCATTTGGATTTTCATATTTCTTTTTTAAAAAAATTTTTATAGGTATAATAGTTATACATATTTATGGGATACATGTGATATTTTGATACAAACATACAATGTGTAATGATCAAATCAAGGTATTTGGGATATTTGCCCTCTCCAACATTGATCATTTCTTTGTGTTGGGAACATTTCAGATCTACTCATCTAGTTATTTTAAAATACACAATAAATTATTTTTAACTATAGTTGCCCTCTTATGCTACCAAACACTACGTCTTATTCCTACTCCCTATTTGTATTTTTGTACACATTAACTAACCCCTCTTAATCTGTCCCCCCCATACTACCCTTCTGAGCCTCTGGTATTCTACCTCTACTTACATGAGATCAATTTTTTAGCTCCCACATAGGAGAGAAAATGTGGTATTTGTCTTTCTGTTTCTGGCTTATTCACTTAAAATCAGTATCCATCAACAGATGAATGGATAAAGAAAATGTGATACATATACATAATATAATATTATTCAGCCATAAAAAAAGAATGAAATCCTAGCATTTGCAACAACATGGATGGAACTGAAGGACATTAGATTAAGTGAAATAAGCCAGGTACAGAAAGACAAATTTTATCATACATTTTGGAACCAGCTTGTACATTTTAATGAAAAAAATCTAGGATTTTGATTGGGATTGGACTGAATCTGTAGGCTGATTTGGGAATAATTGCCACATTAATAATATCGAGACTTCCAATCCATGAACATGGTATATTTCACCATTTATTTCAGTTTTTTTTTTAATTTATCTTAGTAGGATTTTTTTTTAGCTTTTGTTTTACAGATCTTACACATATTTTGTGAGACTCATATTTTGTTGGACACATTTTCTTAAAGTCAAGTATTTCATGTTTTTTTTTTTATTTCAGCATATTGTGGGGATACAATTGTTTAGATTATGTACATTGCCCTTGCCCCACCCAAGTCAGAGCTTCAAGCATGTTTTTAATACTATTATAAAGAGTATTTATAATTTTTAAAATTTCTACTTCTTGTTGCTAGATGTAGAAATACAATAGATATTTGTGTATTGACTTTCTATTCTGCAATCTTGCTAAAATCACTTAATAGTTGTAGTATTTGTTTCGTAGATTTCCTTCTGTATGTCTTCTGCAAATAAAGACATTTTAACTTCTTTTTTTCCCACCTGTATGCCTTTATTTCTTTTTCTTGCCTCATTACACTAGCTATGACCTCCAGTGTGATATTGAATAGAAGCAATGAGAGTGTACATCTTTGCTTTATTTCCAATTTTAGGAGAATACCATTTGGTTTTCCCCTGTTAAGTATGATGTTGGTGTCAGGTTTTTACAGTTGCCCTTCATAAAATTAAGGAAGTTCTTTTCTATTCTGCATTTTCTGAAGCTTTTGTTATAAAAGAGTGTTGAAATTGAGTGTTGAAACTGGATTTTTCCCCTCTATCTATTGAGATGAAGTTTTCCTTTATTCTGTTAATATGGTTAACTACATCGATCTGTATAAAATACACAATCAACCTTGCATTCCTTCATATATATGGCTGAATTTGACTTGCTATGTTGGTAAGGACTTTTTGCTTCTGTGTTTTTGAGAGATACTAGTGTGTGGTTGATTTTTTGTGGTTTTTTGGCATGTTTGTTTGTTTGCATTTTCTTTTTCTGGTTTTAAAATCAAACCAGAAAATTTTTATTTTTCTGGCTTTATAAAATCAGTTGGGAAGTATTTCCTCCTATACTGGAAGCATTATGTAGGATTCCTATTCTTCCATAACATATTTGATAGACTTCACCAGCAAAGCCTTTGGGAACTGGAGTTTTCTTTGTGGAAAGGTTTTTAATTACAAAATCTATTTCTTTAATAGATATAGTGCTTTTCAGGTTATCTCTTAATTCCTGAGTCAGTACTGGAATCTATATCTTTTAAGGAATTTGTCCATTTTATTTTCATTGTCAGATTTATTGGCATAAAATCATTCATATTAGTCTCTTACTCTTTTAATGTCTGTAGAATCTTTAGTGATGTCTCCCTTTTCATTCCTGATATTAGTGATTTCTATCTCTTTGGTCTAGTTAGAGGTTTATCAATTTTACTAATTTTCATTCAAAGAATCAGTTATTGGTTTCATTGATTTTTCTTTATTTTTTAGGTGTCTTATTTTATTGAATTTTGTTCTTTGTTATATTGTTACTGCCTACTTACTTTGGCTTAATTTTCTTCTTTTTTCTAACTTCCTCTGGTGGAAGCTTAGGTAATGGAGTTTGGGCCTTTTATCCCCTAATAAAGGCATAGAAAACTATAAATTTCCTCAAAACACCTTTTTAGCAGGATCTCACAAATTTTGATATGTTGGGTTTTCATTTTCATTCACCTCAAAATATTTTCTAATTTCCCTTGTGATTTCTTATTTGGTCCATAGATTATTTTAGAAGTATATTACTTGATTCCTAAATATTTGAGAAGTTTTCAGTTATCCTTCTGTTATTGATTTCTAATATCATTCTGTTATGATAAAAGCATATGCTGTGTGTAGTTTCACAGATAAAACTCAGGAGATTGACTGTTTTGACAAATGTTTCTTGGGCATTATAAAAGTTTATATTTTGCTGTTGTGGGTTGGAGTGTTCTATAAATCACAATTCAGTGAGGGTGTGGCTTCAGTCTTCTTTATCCTTCTTCTATTTTTGTTATACCTGTTTTTTCAGTAACTGTGAGAGGAATGTTCATGTCTTCAACTATTATTGTGTTCTCCAATTTTAGGAGAATACCATTTGGTTTTCCCCTGTTAAGTATGATGTTGGTGTCAGGTTTTTACAGTTGCCCTTCATAAAATTAAGGAAGTTCTTTTCTATTCTGCATTTTCTGAAGCTTTTGTTATAAAAGAGTGTCGAAATCCTGCAGAACCCAAAGAAAATTTGCATTGTTAGTAAAAAAGTTAAAAATTTTAAATAATGGTTACTTCATGGTTGCCATACATAAGAATAATTAATAAATAGGTTTAAAATCAGTACAGTTTTCAAATTTGGGGGAAGGTGGTTGTGGTGTGGTGGTACTCAAGAAATTTTTCTCACAAATTGCTATTTCGTTGTTTTGATAATTTAGAAGCTTTTCCATGAGCATTTTAGCTCATTCCTATCTTATTACATGTATGCCCTATGTCTGGAAAATTCTTCTCCTAAATCTTTCCATGTCTGGCTCATTCAGTTTTAACTTGGACATCATCTCCTCAGAGGGTTTTCATTGAAACACTATCTAACGCAGCATCTTCACCTTCCTAATCTCTTTCTAACACCCAATTTTATTTTTCTTCAGAGCATTTATCATCATCAGAAATGAGTGTATTTATTTATTTGTCTTTTTCTGTACTAGAACGTAAAGTCTATGAGAGTAGAGTTCTTGCCTCATTCTCTCTCTGTCTCTAGTACTTAGAACACTGCCTTTCACATAGTAGGTCCTAAGTATATAACTTATATGTGGTTGGTTGGTAGGATGAAAAATGAAAGTATGTCTGATGTATGATTTGTAGAAATAGTTGATATGCTAACATGTATTGTAAATTGTCAAGAAAGGGATACAGTGAGTAACTTTACCCAAATTTATTTCGCTATAGAACTAACTATTTTTTCATCATTTAGCTGTATTGGAGTTCTACAGAAGGCATTTTTTAAAATGTGATAGGGTCATTGATACACTTAATTTTTTCCATTTATTTTGTAATAATTTTAAACTTATAAACAAGTTGCAAGGATAGTACAGGTAATTTTTTTCTGAATCATTTGAGAGTAAATTACTGACATCACCTCTAAATACTTTACAGTATATTTTCTGTAAACAGAGACATTCTCACACATAACCAGGATAGAATAATAAAAACCAGGAATTCAACATTGGTAGATTACTATGGTCTAATGTACAACCCATTATGCCAGTTGTTCTGGAATTCAATAGTGGAAATCCCCAGAAAAGAGGGAGCCTCAAAATCTGCATATATGTTTTCTTTTCAGTTCCTTGGCTGACTCCTAACTCCACATGTACAGAGGAAATTCCACAAACCCTGGTGGAAAATAACAGCTGCAGTGGGAAGTTATTGAGCTGATATTTCTGATCAAGTTTGGAGCTTAAGTTCTACCAAGTAAGGGGGCTTTTAAACACATCAGGGTTTGAGATGTCTATTGAGATCTCAGAACAGTACTGCCTTAGGAGTAAAGACTATGTCCAAGGCCTAAGGGATTTGTTCCAGGACTAAGGGCAAAATTGAAACATACCCTCCCTGACAAAGTATAAAGCCAAGCATCCACAAGTTCAAGATGATCAGCCAATATTTTAACTGCTTATTAGAGATTAGGGGTAAAAATTTCTCAGATTTGGCAAAAAACTAACAAAATCAAGAAGCTTTGTGAACTCCAAGCAGAATAAATACAAAGAAGACTAAACCTAGACATATAATTGTTATACTACTAAAGACCAAAGGTGAAGAGAAAACCTTGAGAACAGCCAGAAAACAAGAGACATAAACACAGGATAATAGTATTAATGACAGCTGACTTATCACAATAATGGAAGACAAAAAACTATGGAATGACATCTTTAAAGAGTTGTAAGAAAGAAAAAAGAAACAACTTCCAAGTCAATTCTGTATCTAATGAAAATATCATTCGAAAACGATGGTAAAATAAAGATAATTTCAAATAAATAAAGACTTAGATAATTCATTGTCAACAAATGTACTTACATCAGAAATACTAAGAAATTTTAAGTTGAAGAGCAGTGATATCAGATAGAAATTCTACGGAAGAAATGAAAACCACCAAAGAAAGCTGTCTTTTTAAAGCAAAAGTCAAATTATTTTATTCTGCGGTTTTGTGACATACGTAGAGGTATAAAATATGATCACATTAGCAAAAGGGATATGGGAGTAAATGAGATTACAGTCATCCCTCAGTGTCCAGGGAGAATTGATTCCAGAACCCCCTGTGGATGCCAAGATCCATGGATGCTCAAGTTCCTTATACACAATAGCATAGTATTTGCATATAACCTATGTATATCTTCCTGTATATAGTACTTTAAATCATCTCTAGGTCACTTGTAATCTCTAGTACAATGTAAATGCTATGTAAATAGTTGTTATACTGTACTATTTTTTGTTTTGTTTTTTGAATATTTTCAACCTACAATTGATTGAACCTGCAGATTGGGAACCCATGGATGCAGAAATCACAGATATGGAAGGCCAACTGTGTATCATTGTGAAGTTCTTATGCCTTCCATGATATTTAATGTCAACTTTAGACACACTGTGATAATTTGAGGATGCATATTGTAATCCTTAGAGTGTCACCCTCTCCCCCTACAAAGAGGTATAGAATAATTAAAACATTGGAAAATATTTAACTGAAATTAAGGGAAGAAAGTGTGGAATGGGTGCAAAAAAAAAGCAGCAGATAACAGAAATAGAAAGCAAACAACAGAATGATTGTTTTGAACCAAATCATTTCAGTAATTACATTAAAAATAAATGGAGTAAACTCTCCAAAAATTAAGAGTCAGAGATTTTCAGACTGGATAAAAATACAAGACCCAACTCTATCTTGTCTACATATTGCACATTTAAAATGTGGAGATTTAATTAAACATGATTTGTGTCTCTGCTTAACATTTGTGAATGTTTTCAGTGGCTATATTATGATGGCACATCTACAAGTCCAAGAGTCAAGTATTCAGAAAAAACAATTTTCGGGGCTTAGAAGAAAGTACTACAGGAGAGATTATATTAATAAGAATAATAGAACGCTACAACAGAATGGAGTAAGGAGATCTGGAGTCTTATTTCAGTTTTACCAATACCCTTGGGAAATCACTTCAGTTCTCCTTTTCTAGGTTACCAATATTTCTATACCCATATGTTCAATTATTTTCATATTCAAATTTAAAAATAAAATTGGCATAAGTTACATTTTTCTTCTCTTAGGACCCTTGAAAAGAAGACTAAGTAATTTTGTCATTGACTGGATATGCGATCTTGAGCATCATCATTTCTTCAAATATATTAATGTATTTGTGGTATCTGTATTTCTTGGTAATATTTCTTCTACATACTGCTTAATATTGTCACGTGCCACAGGAAGTGATGCTGTAATTACTATAAGAACATTGAATGTTGTTTTCATCAAGAATAACCTAGCTATGTTGAGTTTAGATGATGTTTAATGGTACACTTAAAAAAACTTCGCATTTAAAATGCTTTCCTATTGGCCGGGCGCAGTGGCTCACGCCTGTAATCCTAGCACTCTGGGAGGCCAAGGCGGGCGGATTGTTTGAGCTCAGGAGTTCGAAACCAGCCTAAACAAGAGCAAGACCCCGTCTCTACTAAAAATAGAAAGAAATTAATTGGACAACTAAAAATATATAGAAAAAATGAGCCAGGCATGGTGGCGCATGCCTGTAGTCCCAGCTACTCGGGACGCTGAGGCAGAAGGATCGCTTGAGCCCAGGAGTTTGAGGTTGCTGTGAGCTAGACTGACGCCACGGCACTCTAGCCTGGGCAACAGAGTGAGACTCTGTCTCAAAAAAAAAAAAAAAATGCTTTTCTATTATCTTAAAATTTATCGAAAGGTTTGATTTTTATAATATGTTTACACACTCATGAATTATTTAAAAGTAATCACGCTCATCTTGTTTTCTATTTAACTTTTCTAGTTATTGTGTCTGGTGTTACAGAGAAATAAATTGGCGGTTGGGCCAGTTTTGAACATACATGTAATGAGTGCCCAATAGTCAGAAGTAAGTAGAAATTTATTTATTTACTTTTGGGTGATATTTTTAAAACCAAATAATAAATATATCTCATAGTTGAACCTAAGTGCAAGTGGCTGATGAAATATTTCTCTGGAGATACTGCTTTTAATATTTCACAGAAGTTATACCAAAGTTAGACATTGTGACTTTCAGAATTATATTTTTATAAAGGTGAAGTAGAGGTTAATGATTTCTCATTCAATTAATATCTATACACTTATTGTAAAATAAGTCAGATGACGACTTAGAAAATCTCAGGTGCATCAGTGCTCGCTTGATTCTATAAGTTACTTGGTGCTTAGGTATGCCATGCGGAGTTCTTGAGTGTGTGAGGTTCAATCTGTGTCTCCACCTAAGTAAGGAAGTTATTCCTTAAATAAGTTAGATGAATGATAACTGGCGAGTGACAGTGGTATTAGTAATATCCAGAAAAAGAAAGATATCCAATATATTGAAGCTAGATTACTCTCCAGTTTAGCTTATTTTTTTTCTCTTGCAGTAAACATCGCCGTGTTAAAAAAATAAGTTAAGGAATGAGAGGCAAGGAAGAAAGGACATTCATCTTGGAAAGACCCAAAGCACTTTGAAGTTGTAAAGGAATATAATGCTAACTGCTAAAACCACCTTTGTTACCAGAATGGATGGAGTTCTTCAGATTTAAGTGGTAACCAGAATTCTCCTATCATGTTATACTTCCACCAAGAATTTTACTTGAAAGGATTTCTTTTTAAGTTTAGATATTTACCTTGCAAATGCTAAACTATAGATAAAACTGATAATTGTATAACCTTCTTAGCATAATCAGGCTTTGGTTTTTAATGATTGATCAAAGAATTGTTTATTCCCCCAGTTATAAACTTCTTAGTTTAGAAACATAAGCTTATTTGAGAAAGAATATGGCATATACTATTATATTTATAGATGTGTCCTTTATGAAATATTTTTTTCTTTCATAGAAATAATTTAAGCAACATAAGTAGTAGTTTCTATCACATATACAAAGGTTTTTTTGGTCTTATTTTCTGAATTTTCTTTCTCTTTTTTTTTTTATTTTCCTTACTTGACATCTGGTATCTGGATCTTTCCCCTTTTATATGTGACATCTTATTTTTATTTAATGTTTATTTTCTCCTTTGCCTCTCTTTCTCTCTACCTTTAAAAAAGTTATCTTGCAGAAACTGAGAGTTATAAAAGGCACAAGGATCCAAAATAGAAAAGGAGAGAGAAATTTGAAAAGACTATAAAATTTTTCTTCTTGTGAAATTGCAAGGACTGTTAGATTTCAAGCAGAGTGGAAAGCAATTATATAAAGGCTTAAGATTCTTTATCAGTGTTCTTAAATCTTGATCTTAGGCCAAAATTATTTCAATGCATGATTTGTAAAGATTCAAATATTTGCAAATTTTTTGTCATTCCAGTGAACAGTTATAACTTGTATTCATTGGATGTCTGTCTACCAGTTTGATTTTGAAGGATAATCATTTGTTAGATTGAGTTACTATGTCTTGGTAGTGAATGGGTATAATTGACTAAAACTAGTTCCTTGCTGTAAAATGCAGGAGATACGAAAAGTCAATCAAATACAGTATCATATACTAATCCTAATAATTCTAAAGAACACAGGTCCTGTTTCAAGGAAATGATTCAAGTTGATAAGTGCAATCCAGAATAAATCGTATACCAAAGAATGCTCTAATACTTTTGCCAGTGCTAACGTCAACCTTTACAAGAAAAAAATCTTCACAGTGATTTTTAAAAAAATATTCTCCAATTGTGGGTTAAACTTGTACTTACGGCATTATTGGAACTTTTCTGTGACTTTGTCACTAATAGCCATGTAGCAACATTCATCCCCTTTTAAATGCCCAGTAAATTCTTTCTAGTTCTCAACCATTTAAAAAAATCAAAAAGTTAAGGAAAGGAGCTTTTGAAACAGCAGAAATTAAAGTGCCAAATGTTTACTTAAGCAAGAGAGAATACATAGAAAGCTACCAAATTTCCCTGTCTTCTCTGTTAATGATCTAAGTTTATTCATTTAATTATATCTGCTTCTATAATCTTATATAACCACAGTTTTATTAGAGAACTAAAAACAAATAGCATTGTCAAAAATCGTCCTGTGATACTTTCACCATACCTTATTAAACTCCTAATTTCATTGAAATCCATCCCAGTGATTTTTAGTAACTGTGAATAGGATCATTGCAATCCACAGATAGCATCACAATAACTTTCCAATCATCAATTTTTACTTCTTTCATTACTGAATTTGTTTTCAGTTACATTTTCATTGCAACTCTGTAATAATATTATGAAGGAACAGATTAAATTAGAACTTCACCTCTCTACAAAATGAGAGAACTGCATTGATTGTCCCACCCCTCCCAGTGTAGAAGTCATATAACACATCCATGAGGTACATAAAATTAAAGAAGACCATCTACATTCACACATTTTTTGGCCCCATCCAAGCTGTCTCACAATCCAAAATCTATGACCTTTGAAGAGGGAATGCAATCAGATTTGTAGTTGTGCAATTCACAGAATTTCTAATTTGCACAACTAGAAATTTAGATTTATAATGGCATGGGCTCTCGTGGCCACACTGAAGAAACTAAAATTTAAAGGATGAGATTCTAGCTATATAATGCTAAGGTTGAGTCAAACACCTGGTTTTATCTAAGCTTCTTTCATTAGCTGAAAATTATAGCCCTTGCAGATGGGGGAGTATATTCTTGTGGACAAAAAGACCTCTTTGAATAATTTGGTATCTGTCTAGAATCTTAAACTCATAAAGCTTGACAGGCCTTTAAAACAGCCTTTATAATACCTTCATTTAGGAAAACTTTCCTTATGTAGGAAAGAACTTTGTGTAATTTTCCCAGACATAAGTTAATTTAAAATATTAGTAATTAATACATATCGAGTGCTTACCATACGCCAAGCATTGAGATTAGGTTTTAATATGCTGTCTTAGTCCATTTGTTCTGCTATAGTAAAAGTTCCTTAAACTGAGCGGCTTATAAACAACAGAAATTTATTTCTCATAGTCCTAGAGGCTCAGAAGTCCAGGATTAAGGTGCCAACATACATAGTGTCTGGTGTGGACCTGCTTTTTGGGTCATAGAGAGTATCTTTTCACTGTGTGCTTACATAGCAGGAGGGGTAAATGAGCTCTCTGGGGTCTGTTTTACAAGAGCACTAATCCCATGCATGAGGGCTCCATCCGCAAGACATAATCACCTGCCAAAGGCCCCACCTCCAAATAACACATTGGGGATTAGGTTTTAACATAAGAATTTAGGGGAGACACAAACCTTCATTGTATGATGTATGCATTATCCTTAAGCCTCACAACTCTGTTTGACATAGATCTGATCATTAAATATTTCCATTTTACATATGATAAAACTCATTCTCAAGAAAGTAAATTGCCTCACATCAAGTGCCTAGTTAGAGGTAGAGCCAAGCTGTCTGACTCCACAGCCTGGGCTCTTAACCACTAGTTAATTCTAGTTTACAAAGACTTAAATATACGACCTATTGAAGTTACTTCTTCATTACCTAGTTGCATATAGGGAGATGATCTTAATATTAGCATTTTCATTGCAACTCTGTAAAATTATGCTTCCTTGAGGTACATGTTATGGTTTATTTTTACGGCATCGATTTTATTTTGTCAATAATTTATGAGTGTTCTGATTATGTTCTTAAAGTGTTATTGTGTAATATAAAAGAAAGGAGTATTTATAAAACTTTAACTTGGCTTTTTCAAAAGATAATCTACTACAAAGTAAAGTTGCTTGAAGATTGTAACAGTAGGCCCCACATTTTATTTGAGATAAAGACACAGGAGACAGAGAAGGATAGGAGATGTGGGTGGGGGAAAAAAAACAAAATTAAGCTCTGTACTCAAGTTTATCCTCAGAAACTTTGGAGCCCAGAAGGCAGAAAGCTGGTATAGTCAATGTGCTAAAAGGAAAAAAACTATCATCCAAGAACCCTATATCTATTAATACTGTTCTTTAAAAGCGAGGGAGAAATTAAGGCATTCCCAGATAAACAGAACCTAAGGGAATTCATTACAACTAGAGCTACTCTACAGGTAACGCTCCAGGGAGTCCTGCAGGGCAGAATGAAGGACAGTAGACAGTAACTCAAAGCCACATAAAGAAATAAAGATCTCAGACCCGGTGTGGTGGCTCACGTCTATAATCTTAGCACTTTGGGAGGGTGAGCTGTGAGGATTGCTTGAGGCAGAAGTTCAAGAGCAGCCTGAGCAAGAGTGAGACCCCCCCCCCTCTCTACAAAAAATAGAAAAATTAGCTGACCTATAGTCCCAGCTACTTGGGAGGCTGAGGCAGGAGGATCGCATGAGCCCAGGAGTTTGAGATTGCAGTGAGCTATGACAATGCCACTGCACTCTAGCCTGGGCAACACTGTTTCCAAAAAAAAAAAAAATCTCAGTAAATATAAAATCAGTGGCAATGATAAAAGCTAGTCTTATTGTAACAATGGTCTGTAATTCTACTTTTTGTTTTCTGCATGATTTGAGGGAACATTACATTTTAAAAATTATTAATCTAAAAACTAGTAGTATGGTAGCTTTGGTTTGTAACTTCAAATTTTGTTTTCTACATTATTTAAGAAACTAATGTATTTAAAAGAAGTATTCTGAGCACGTGGTGTACAAAGATATAATTTTGTGACATCAACAAATGAGGGATAGGGACTGAGCTATGAAGGAGCAGAGTTTTGGTATGTTGAAGTTAACGTGGTATAAATTCAAATTAGAATGCTATCACTTTAGGATGTTAAATGTAATACCCATGATTACCACAAAGACAATAGGTATAGGATACACACAAAAGGAATCAGTAATTAGGCAAGAAATAGAAATAAAAGACAGCTGAATTAGAAAGGAAGAGGTAAAATTATCTCCGTTTATAGACAACATAATTTTATATGTAGAAAATGCTAAAGATTTCACCAAAAAACCTTGCTTGAATTAATAAATGAATTCAACAAGGTAGCAGGATACAAAGTCAACACACAAAACTCCTGGAGCAATTGTGAAGGAGAAGACTGATAAGGATGTTGAAAACACACTTTTACCCTTTGATTCATTGTGCCAATTGTAATTAGCAATAAGTGTTTTAAGTTAATTACAATCAGTTGAAATATATGAGGTGATTGAAGAGCATAATAAATGCAGATATCCTTGCTTCTGATACTAGAAAGAAATAGGGAAATTCACTCACCACATTCTTATAACAGTGAAAAACTGGAAATATGTAAAAATTCTTACAATAGACTAGCCAATTATTCCCAACCTCACTAGTACTTTAATTCTGAAATAATTGTACCCATGTGCTAGCAGCAGAGTGATGTAGCAAAAATTAGCATTATCATTCTGGCTTGTACCTTTTGAAGATTAACGGTTCTGGCACATGGTTACAGGAAAACTTACCTAAAAATGCTAACTTATCAAAATGAAAGGAAACTTGATCCCTAAGAAAGTCATTCTTTTTTGAGTTGGGCCCAGCTTTTGTTTCCTTTCATTGATTTGGCATATCAAAGGGAAGGAAAACAAAACATTCTGGTGCTATAGCACACTCTGATGTTATATTATGGGTTATTATATTCCTTGTGCTTAAGCACAGGTATGAGAAACAAGACACAGATCCTTTTTTTAGATTCAAAAGGGGGAAATGCAAAGTCAGAATCTTTATTTCCAGATAGATTTCTGAACTAGTATTTCTCTTCCACCCCGCTGCACATCCGCCAAGAATAGAAAAGTGTCAGGACTCCTGGACACTCATGCACATCCTCTCAAAATCATCTGGCAGATGTTGCACAGAAAAAGTGCCAGCTACAGTGAGATACCATTTATACTCATGAAGATGGCTATAACAAAAGCAAAACAAACCAAATGTTAATTTTAGGATGTAGAGAAATTAGAACTTTCATTCATTGCTGGTGGGAATGTGAAATGTTTCAGCCACTGTGAAAAAGTTTGGTGGTTCCTCAGAAAGTTAAACATAGAATTACCATATGATGCAGCAGTTCCACCCCTAGGTGTATACTCAAAAGAACTGAAAACAGGGTCTCCAACAAATATTTGAATAAAAATGTTCATAGCAGCACTATTCATAGTAGCCAAAAGGTAGAAACACCCAAATGTTCATCAGCATATAAATGGATAAACCAGTTGTAAAACAGTAACTGAACAATATCTGAAAAGTCCCTAAATATTTGTAAAATAAGCAACCCTCTTATGAATGATGCATGGGTCAAAGAGGAACTCCAGAAGGAAATTATAAAATATTTTTAGTTGGATGAAAATGAAATTGCAACATATCAAAGTTTATGGGATGCTGCTGAAGCAGTGAGAAATCTCTAATATATTAAAATGCTAAATTAGGAAAGAGGAAAGGTCTCAAAGACCTAAACTTTTACTTAAGAAAGTAGAAAAAGTTGAGCAAATTAAAGCCAAAGCAAACCTAAGGAAGGAATTAAGAACAGAAATCATTGAAATAGAGAACAGAAAAGTAGTAGAGAAAATAAATGAAACTAAAAGGTGGTTCTTTGAGAAGACGATAAAATTAATAACCCTTTAACCAGACTGATCAGAAGAACAGGAAAAAGACATAAATTACTACTGTCAGGAATGAATGGGGGAACATTACTACGGATCTTAAAAATATTAAAAAAACAGTAAGAAATGACATGAACAAAACATTTTTCCTTAAATTCAGAACCATTTAAGGAAAAATTTCTTGATAGACCCAAACTAGCAAAGCTTACTCAAGAAAATAATAGATAACTTAAATAGTCTCATATGTATTAAAGAAATTAAATTTAAGATTGAAAACTTCCCACTAAAGAAAACTCCAGGCCCAGATGCCTTTACTGGTAAGTACTACCAAGGAAATATTTAATAAATAATATCAATTCTATACAAACTCTGCCAGGAAATAAAAGAAGATGGAACACTTCCCAACTGATTTTATGAAGTCAGTATTACCATATCAAAGCAAGTTAAACAGATTACAAGAAAGAAAACTACAGACATAACATAAAAATCCTGAAGAAAATATTAGCAAATCGAAACCAGCAATATTTAAAAATGATCATGTATTGTGATTAAGTAGGTTTTATCCCAAGAATACGAGGTTGTTTTAATCTTCAGAATGAATCTGTGCAATGTGCCATAATAACAGATTTACCATGTGTTTATCTCAATGCTTAGATACTGTATCAATTCATAATAAAAAAAAATCTCAGCAAACTAGAAATAGAAGGAATTTTTTCAACTTGGCAAAGGGCAAATATACATATTCTACAGCTAACATCATACTTAAAAATGAAAAACTAGCTGGATGCAGTATCTCATGCCTGTAATGCTAGCACTTTGGGAGGCCAAGGGAGGAGGATTGCTTGAAACCAACCTGAGCAAGGGCAAGACCCAGTCAGTACAAAAAAAATAGAAAAATTAGCTCTGTGTGGTGGCGTGCATCTATAGTTGAGCTACTTGGGAGACGGAGGTAAGGAAGATCGCTTCAGCCCAGGAGTATGAGGTAGCAGTGAGCTGTGATGACGCCACTGCACTCTAGCCTGGGCAACAAAGCAATATCTTGTCTCAAAAAAATAAAAGAATGAATAAATGAATGAATGAAAAACTGAATACTTTCTTCCTAAGATTGGGAGTAAGGTGAGGATGTCATAGCCAATTCAATAAGGCAAGAAGAAAGAAACACATGCAGATTGAACAGGCAGAAATTGCTCTCTATATTTGCAAATGAAATCATTTCCTATGTAGAAAATTCTAGAAAATCTACCAAAAAAATATGCTGTAACTAATAATAAGTAAATTAGCAAAAATCACAGGATTCAGTCATTATATAAAAATCAGTCATATTTCTGTAAACTGTTAATGGACATTGAAGTTGTAAAAAAACACTATTTACCATAAATAACATGAAACATGAAATACTTATGTAGAAATAAAAAAAATATGTGCCACATCTGTGCTGAAAGCTTACAAAGCACCCATGGTATAAAGAAGATCCCAATAAATAGAGATACTATGTTCAACTATTGAAAGAGTCAATATTAAGATGTCAACTCGCTCAAATTGTTCTGTAAATCAAATGAAATGCCTATCAAAATTCTAGCAGGAATGTTTTTGTAGCTGTTGACAGGCCAATTCTAAAATTTTTTTGGAAAGGTAAAGGAACTAGAAAAGCCAAAACAATTTTGGATAGGAACAAAGTTGGAGGACCCATACTACCTGATTCTTGACTTACTAAAAAACTGCAGTAATCAAATAGGATATTATTGTTAAAAGGATATATATGTCAATATGTGGAAAAGAATAAACAATCCAGAAATACACAAACACGTTGATTGATTTTTGACAAAGGTGCAGAGATAATCTGATGAATCTGATTAATCTTTTCAGCAAAGTACAGGAAGAGTTAGACATCTGTTTAAAACCCAAAACAAAAAGAAACAAAAGATACTTCGCTTTCATCTTGACATAGGCTGTGGAGATAAATGAACAAAAATAGACTGTTAAGAGATTCACTTTGTAGAGGAAGAAATAAGACTGGGAAGAAAAATGAAACATCGAAATGGTAGAGGAGATTATTGGAAGGCAGATAAGTCTTGACTGAGGAGCATTATGTGTGTATACATTACGAATAAAGATTCATTTATTCCACTAGCTTATTAAGCACACTACAATTCATGGAACACGGTCTCAGATTGGAGGGTTGTTATAAAGATCTCTTGAGGAAACATATGTAAGCAATAACAAAGCATCATTGATAAGTGCTGTCATAGTACTACCTGGAGAACCCAGAGGAGGGAACAGCATATACCTACACTCATCATGAATGGGATTTCCTAGCTAGGCCAGTAAGTTCTGAATGCTTACTGGAAACTAAATGCTGGAGTATTCTGAGAGAATGAAGAATGTTAATGGATCCACTGTCCCTTTGAGGACTTTGAGAAATTGTTGTTAATTTGATAGCTAAAATCCAATATGGAATCTTGTCCATCTGCTGCCATTTGAATCTGTGATAATTATCTCAGACTCAAAGAATAGACAAAGTGAAGGAACCAGATGTGGTTTCCTTTTATCCTTTCTTTTTGCTGTCATTTGATCTACTTTAATCTTTCTCTTGCCTGTAGTTGCTAGCCATTCTATACAATCTCTATCACATAGGGAAATCAGCAAAGGAATTTTCTCAAAGACTACCAAAACTGTAGGAATGGAAAGATTTTTCTTTCATAAAGGAGTCTTCATCATACTCCACACATGGAAAAGAAAAGCAGGAGTTGCATGTGATCACTTTTGCCAACCTTCTGTGGATTTCTAATGCACTTTCTCCTCTCTCTTTGAAGGATTATTCATTGCAACTTGCACTCACACTTTCCTTTAAGCAAGTACTACTTTTATTCACCCCCAGTCTTCGATTGCACAGCAAGAACGTTGGTGGAAATTGCTTTTCCATAAAAAGAACTGTGCCACCTACTCTTTAAATGCTACTGATTAAAAAAATCATTGATTGATTTTTTCCTGGGGAATAAATTAGGCTTTCCCCTAAGAGAGTGGAAAGAAATAAATAATGGAATGTAAAGAATGAAGATGACTGTGTATTATGAGGAAAATGTTTATGCGGTTGCCATGGAAACATGTGGGCATTCAAAACAGGAGCTTTTGATATCTCTGTATTTGTCAAATCTAAATCAGATATGAGTTGTATTCATTCTCTTTCTTGGCCCAAATTTAGTCTGACACATATGGTTATGTAAAATATGCTCCTGCTTTAGTATATTTGCTTAATATTTGCAGGAATTTGGCAATACACAGGCTGCCATATTTTAAACTCATATACTTGAGGCATGGAAATAAAACTAGGGAGAGCAGTTTTCAGTAAGGAATTATTAAAAAATAGCAGTCACTGCATGACTTTTATAATTAATGGAGCCGATTAAATTTTTCTTAATTGAAATGCATTTACAATGTTGGACCTACCTAATTGGTACTAGCTAATTTTGAGTGATGTCAAGTGCTGAAACTGCATAGTTCAATAGTATGTTCTTACTTAATATATATGATTTTATTTCTCAAGTGAAATAAGACACAATAGGCAGTATTTCTGAATGATTATTATACTTTTCAATTGGAAGACATCAGTTGTCTTCAATTCATCCTTTGTAAGTGAAGCATGTTAGAAATCTGGAGAAGGCATACATGGATTTTGACAATATGGAGAATTTAACGGCATTTTCCATAGCTTGAACTTTTTTCAGTAACTAATTCTAAGATAATACAGAAAATGCAAATCTTATCTGTAGTTACTGCCTTCTAATGGGCACACAAACTAGAATAATAAGATAATCTAAAAGCTATTAGAATAGGCTCCTTTCATGGAAATTAGGGTGTTACCCCCTTAACTCCAGTACCTTTTCCTTTCATGCCAACTTTGTTAGTCAATTCATAGCCCATCAGTTATTCTCTGTATTTTCTCTTAGATTTCCTCAAAGACATGCACTTTGTGAACAGATAGCAGAGGCTTAATGTCTTATTAAAGCAGTAATTGCTTGTATAGTCCAATAAATGCAACAGTAATTTAATGAGACCAAATAGCTGTACAGATTGAACAGTGGGAAAGAGCTAATAAGAGAAGGCTTTTCAGGAGAGAGAAGTTTTAAGTCATAATTTAAAGGTAAAAGACATTTAGGGCATTTTAGCAACATATATCAAAAGTTTCTTTTAAAAAAAGAAACCCTTTGATCCAAAAACTGTACTTCTAACAATTTATCTTAAGGAAATAAAGATATGTGCCAAGATTGAATTAGGAGAATGTTAACTAAACCCTGTGTATAACAGAGAAATACTGGAACTTACACATCAAGTACAAAGGAATAGATAAATAATTTTAGTATAAATCCAGAAAAAGAAAGATTGTGTAGCTATTTGAACTGATATTATAGAAGAATATTTATTGATATGGAAAACTGTGATATATTGTTCTATGAAAGAAAGGAGTTTGATTGGAATTGTATTAAATCTATAGATTGGTTTGGAGAAAATTGACATCTTTACTATGTGGGGTCTTCCAATCAATGAACATAGTATATCTCTCCATTTATTTAGATCTTTGATTTCTTTTATTAGCATTTTATAGTTCTCAGCATATAGCTTCCTTACCTGTGTTCTTAGATTTATGCCCAAAGATTTCTTTTTTCTTTTCTTTTTTTTTTTTTTTTTTTGAGATAATGTCTTGCTTTGTTGCCCTGGGTAGAGTGCAGTGGCATCGTAGCTCACAGCAACCTCAAACTCCTGGGCTCAAGCAATCCTCCTGCCTCAACTTCTTGAGTAGCTGGGACTACAGGTGCGTGCCACCATGCCTGGCTAATTTTTTCTATTTTTTAGTTGCCTGGCTAATTTTTCCTATTTTTTAGTAGAGCTGCGGTCTCACTTTTGCTCAAGTTGGTCTTGAACTCCTAAGCTCAAGTGATCCTCCCGCCTCAGCCTCCCAGAGTGCTAGGATTACAGGCGTGAGCCACTGTGCCTGGCCCCAAAGATTTCTTTTTAATTTTTTTAAAATTTGGAGCTGATCTGAAAAGTATTTTTATATTTTTGAATTTTGGTTTCAATTAGTTTATTGCTTCTATATAGAAATGCAATTGATTTTTGTATATTGACCTTGTATCCTACAGTCTTAAATACTCACTTATTAATTCTAAGAGGTTTTTTGTAGATTCTTTGGGATTTTCCACCTATACAATCATGTCATATGCAAACTGACATAGTTTCATTTCTTCCTTTCCAATCTATATGCATTTTATTTCTTCTTGCCTTATTGCACTGAGACTTTCAGGATATGTAGAATGGAAATGATGAGAATATAGGTATCCTTGTATTGCTCCCTTTTTTGTGGTGACAGGCTTTCATGTTATGTATGATGTTAGCTGAATGGTTGTTGTAGAATACCTTCAATCATATTGAAGTTCCCTTCTATTCCTAGTTTGCTGAGAATTTTTATTATGAATAGATGTTGAATTTTGTCAAATAGATTTTCTGTATCAATTGATATGATCATATGGATTTTCCTTTTTGAGTTAGTAATATAGTGGATTACATTGATTGATTTTTTAATATTGAGGTTTACTTATATTTCTTGATGAACCTCGCTTGGTTGTGATTCTGTAGTCTTTTTATATATTACTGGAACATTTGGGGAAGTATTTTTGTCTTTATGTTTATGAGGGATATTGATCTATAGTTTTGATTTTTCTTTTTTTTTTGGTACTGTTTTGCCCGATTTTGTCACATCAGGGTAAAGCAGATTTCATAAAATGAATTGGAAGTATTTCCTCTTCTTCTATTTTCTGAAATAGATTGTCCAGAATTGGTGTTATTTTTTCTTTGAAGGTTTGGTAGACTTTGCCGGTGAAATCATCTAGTCCTGGAGATTTTTGTGTGGTGTATGTGAAAGATTTCTTGATTTCTTTGGTAGGTTTTTAATTTTTTTAAATACTTCATTTTTTTAGAATGGTGTCAGGTTCACAGCAAAATTGAAAGGAAGGAGCAGAGATTTCCCATATACCCTACACTACACACATGCAGAGCCTCCCCCATCATCAACACCCCTACCAGACTGGTATTATATGTTCGTTATAGTTGATGAATCTACATTGACAATCATAATCACTCAAAGTCCATAGTTTATATTAGGGATTTGCTCCTTTTTTTTATGCCCTTTTTTTAAAATTATTTCAGCATATTACAGGGGTGCAAATGTTTAGGTTACATATACTGCCTTTGCCCCACCTGAGTCAGAGTTTCAAGTGTGTCCATTCCCCAGATGCTGCATACTGCACCCATTAGCTGTGAATTGATGTACATTCTATGGGTTTGGACAAATGTGTAATGACATGTAACTACCATTATAGTATCTTACAGAGTATTTTCACTGCCCTAAAAATCCTCTGTGCTCCACCTATTCATCTTCCCCTCCCCCCAGTGGCAACCACTGATCTTTTTACTGTCTCCATAGTTTTTACCTTTTTTAAAATGGCATATAGTTGAAATCATATAATATGTACGTTTTCAGATTGGCTTTTTTTTTTTTTAACCTAGTATTGTGCACTTAAGTTTCCTCCACATCTTTTTATGGCTTGATAGCTCATTTCTTGTGTACGCTGAATGATATTTCATTGTCTGGATGTACCACAGTTAATTTATCCTTTCACCTACTGATAGACATCTTATTTGCTTCCAATTTTTAGCAATTCTGAATAAAGCTGCTATATATATCTATATCCAGGTTTTCGTGTCTACATAAGCTTTCACCTCCTTTGAGTAACTACCAAGGAATATGATTTCTGAATTGTGTGGTCAGAGTATGTTTAGTTTTTTAAGAAACTGCCAAATTGTCTTCCAACGTGTTTGTTCCATTTTGCATTGCCTGTCGCTCCACATCTTCACCAGCATTGGGTGTTCTCAGCATTGGGCGTCTTTTCAATATTTTTATTCGACATGTATATATTGTCTTTGATCCATTTTATAAACAGGTTGTTTTCTTATTGCTCAGAGTTATGAGTTCTTTGTAAAATTTGGATAATAGTCCTTTTTTAGATATGTCTTTTGCAAATATTTTCTTCCAGTATGTGGCTTGTGTTCTCATTCTCTTTACCATATTTTTCGCAAAGTGGAAGTTTTTAATTTTAATGAAGTCCAGCTTAGTTCTTTCTTTCATGGATTGTGCATTTGGTGTCATTTCTGGTAAATCATCACCAAACTCATGGTTAACTAGATTTTCTCCTGTGTTATCTTCTGAGTGCCTTATAGTTTTTCATTTTACATTTAGGTCTGTGATTCATTTTGAGTTATTTTTTGTGAAAGATATGAAGTCTGTGTCTAGATTCTTTTTTTTTTTTTTTTTGCATGTAGGTATGCAGTTGCGCCAGCACCATTTGTTGACAACAGTGTATTTTCGCCATTGTATTGCCTTTGCTCCTTTCTCAAAGATCACTTGCCTATACTTGCGAATCTACTTCTGGGCTTTCCATTTTGTTCTATTGATCTATTTGTCTAGTCTTTGGCCAGTATTACACTGTCTTGACTGCTGTAGCTTTGTAGTAAGTCTTAAATCTGATAATGGCAGTCCTCTAACTTTGTCATTCTCCTTCAGTATTGCATTGGCTATTCTGGATCTTTTGCGTTTCCATTTAACTTTAGAATCGGTTCATCAATATCCACAATATAATTTACTGAGATTTTGATTGCAATTGCCTTAAATTTTTAGACCAAGTTGGGAAAAACTCACATCTTGACAGTATTGAGTCTTTCTATCCATCAACATGGAATATCCCTCCATCTGTTTAGTTCTTTGATTTCTTTCATCAGAATTTTGTAGGTTTCCTTATATCAATGTTGTACATATTTTGTTAGATGTATACTTAAGTATTTCATTTTTAGAGGTGTCAATATAAATAGCTGTGATTCTCTGTATCCACCTCTCTTTCCAATTTTGGGGACAGCATTTTGTCATGTGACCTCACTTCTCTTATAAATCTAAGAGTTGTTGGGGAGGAGTGACAACTTCCAACCTCTTCACAAGTGGAATTGGAAACTGGAACTTCTTGTGGAAGGTTTTTAACTACAAAATCTATGTCTTTTATAACTACAGTGCTATCTATGTTATCTATTCCATCTTGTGCAAGTTTTGGTAGTTTGCAATTTGTGATGAATTTATCTTTAATTTGTCAAAGTTAAGTATGTAGAGTTGTTCCTAGTTTTCCCTTTTTATTTATTCTTAATATCTTCAGGATCTGTAATGATATCTCATCTTTCATTTCTGATATTGATAATTTGTGTCATCTCTTTTTCTTACCAGTCTTGCTAGAGATCTTCAATTTTATTAATCTTTTCAAAGAATCTGCTTTAGGCTTTACTGTTTTTCTGTTTTTTATTTTAGTTGTTTCTGTCTTTAATGTTATTGTGTTCTATTTGCTTTTGGTTTGTCTTTTTGTTGTTGAGTTGTAAGAGTTCTTTATATATTCTGGATATTAATCTGTTTTCAGATATATGATTTGCACATATTTTCTCCCATTCTGTAAGTTGTCTTTTCACTTTCTTGATAGTGTCCTTTGATCCATCAAAGTCTTAAAATTTGATGAATTCCAGATATCTATTTTATTCTTTTGTTGTTTGTGTTTTGGTGTCATATGTAAGCATTTGTTGCCAAATCCAAGGTCATGAAGCTTTCTCCTACATTTTCTTGTAAAAATTTTATACTTTTAGTGCTTATATTTAGAAATTGGATCCATTTTGAGTTAATTTTTATATATGATAGGAGGAAGAAGTCCAGCTTCATTTTTTAACATGTGAATATCTTGTTGTCTCACCACCATTTGTTGAGGAAACTATTCTTTCTTCCATTAATGTTCTTGGCACTCTTATTGAAACTCAATTGACCACAGATGTATAGGTTTATTTCTGGAATCACAATTCTATCCATATGTCTATCTTTATGCCCCTACCATACTGTTTTGATTACTGTAGCTTTGTAGTTAAGGTTTGAATTTGGGGTGTAAGTCTAACTCTTTGTTTTTTAACTCTTTTTTTGGTTATTCAGGGTCCCTTAAGATTGTATATGAATTTTACAATTGGCTTATCAATTTCTGAATAAACAGCTACTGAAATTTTGATAAGGATTGCATTGAATCATTAGATCAATTTGGAGAGTATTGCCATCTTTAGTAATATTAAGTCTTCCAGTCCACAAACATGGAATGTTTTTCCATTTATTTAGGTTTTTAAAAATTTATTTCATTAATATTTTGTAGGTTTTAGCATACAGTCTTGCACCTCCTTGGTTAAATTTATTCCTAAGTATTTTTTATGTTTTTGGTGCTAGTGTAGATGGAATCATTTTCTTAGTTTCCTTTTCAAGTTGTTCACTGTTAGTGTAAAGAAACCTAACTAAATTTTCTATGTTGATCTTATGTCCTGCAGCTTTGCTGAACTCTTGTATTAACTCTAAAGTTTTGGGCGTGTGTGTGCATTCTTTAGGATTTTCTGTCTATGAGATTGTATGATGTATAAGTAAACATAATTTTACTTTCTCCTTTCCAATTTGGATCCCTTTTATGTTTTTCCTGCCTAATTGCTCTGCTGGAACATCCAGGACTACATTGAATAGAAGTGGTAAAAGGAGAATCTTTGTCTTGTTACTCATGTTAGGGAGAAAGCTTTTGGTTTTTCACCATTTCCTATAATGTTATCTCTGAGATTTTGATAAATGTCCTTTATCACATTTTTCACTGCCGTCCTGAATATTTGAGAATTCCAGTTACTCTATAGCCTTTCCATCATTTGATATTGTTACAGTTTATCATTTTAGCCATTGCGGTAAGAATGTAGTGATACCTTATTGGGATTTTAATTTGCATGTCACTGGTGACTAATGACATTGAACACTTTTCCATGTGCTTTTTGGCCCCAGAATTTGTTTTTGAGGGCTTCTTTTACATTGAAAATCAGTGCCAAATAATTTACCATGTAAGTATTTATTAGATTCAGCAAGAAGTGAGCCCTCTTAATGTTTAGTTTAGGCCTCTAAGTTAAGTTGTTACTGTCAATTTTGCTATTATTTCACTTGCGGATTTACTGCTATAATAAATTTTGAGAAATAAAGCTCTATTATGTAATGTATATGATCATTAATAATTTATGAACACAAACATTTTTAAAGAAACAGGAAAAAATTTTTCTCTAGTGTCAAAGTGGTGAAGTATTATAGCTATATTTGGAAATGAGTTAAAACTTTTTAAAGAATTCAATTAATATTACTTACCAAGTTGTGTTTTGCCAAGTAGCATATGAATGTTTCTGAATGATACAAATGATAAAGTTATGAACATTTACTTCTCAACAAATGGGCATTGCTGTGTTTTGCTAGTGATTTAAGCATCCCTGAAAACGGAGATGTCTCCAGCTGGTTGTGATTAGGGTTGTATTGTTTCCTACAGGGGAGACACTGAAGTTTCTTTAATTCCTGGGATCCACAGCTTTCTAGTTATTCTGCTTATGTCCTGCAAATTAAAAATGCTTATCTATTTCTCACAAAATATTTGAACGAGTACAAACAGGAACATATAATCAAGTTGCCATTAACTGTTTATACTCTCATATTTGGAAATATGAGACTATTTGAAGAACTGAGAAATAGCTCAGAAATCAAAATCTTGTGATAGCCTAATGGTCTTTGAAAATGCATTGAAATAATAATGTTAAAAGAGCCCAGGAAATACAATAAAATGTGACAGAAACACTCTGTAAATCCCATAGTCCCATAAGCTTATAGTCGCAGCCATAAGCTTATAACCCCAGCTGTGGTCTCTTAGAGACTGAAGATTCGAGATTCCCTGGCCAGGGCAGCCCTTCAGGAGCTCCTTAGTAAAGGACTTACCACACTGGTTTAAAGGCACAGAGCTTAAGTAATTTATACCAGAAATACCAAGGGTGGAGATGCCCCAGCTGCTGGTGAAGATGCATGAACAGGTCCAACCAACTATATATTTGGAAAAATAAAACTTTTTATTAAATCAAAAAAAAATTCCAGTTTGGAATATCTGGTAGTGATTGTCAGCTCTTGCGACATTTAGAATTAAATTTTAGTCATTGTTTGTAAGATTTTGACATATGAAGGGATGTCCTATTTTACTTGATCTCCTTTTTAATGCCATGGTTTTTGTCTGCTTACATGTAAATGACTTTAGAAGAGCTATTTGCCTTGCATGGTGTTATTTTCTCTTGTTATGTCGTCTCTGGTCCTCACCACAATTTCACAAATCCAATTGATAGCTAAAGAAACTAAGGCTCAAAAAGTTGTTTCTTTTTTTTGAGACAGAGTCTCACTCTCTTGCCTGGAGCGAGTGCCGTGGCGTCAGCCTAGCTCACAGCAACCTCAAACTCCTGGACTCAAGCAATCCTACTGTCTCAGCCTCCCAAGTAGCTGGGACTACAGGCATGTGCC
>CAUYSK010005876.1:0-40344 GCA_963575035.1 Avahi laniger | reverse complement strand
GACTCCTGGGCTCAAGCGATCCTCCTGCCTCAACCTCCTGACTAGCTGGGACTACAGGCATGCGCCACCATGCCCAGCTAATTTTTTCTATATATTTTTAGTTGTCCGATTAATTTCTTTCTATTTTTAGTAGAGACGGGATCTCGCTCTTGCTCAGGCTGGTTTCGAACTCCTGAGCTGAAACAATCCGCCCGCCTCGGCCTCCCGGAGAGCTAGGATTACAGGCGTGAGCCACCGCGCCCGGCCTCAGTCCATTCTTTAATCATAATTGTCTTCTCTTCCTTGTGAAGAGTTTGGTAAGAACTTGAAAATGAAATAATTTCCTTTACCTGACTAGACATAATGTTCTCTAGAGGGTCGTGTAGTACACAGTACATTTTCTTAGTTTTTGAACTCTTTGTTTTACATGGAGTTTCTGTTGCCTTTCTTTTTTACTTGACTGTACACCATAAGCTCATTCTTAAATAACTCAACATAATACCATCTATCCTCTTGATATCCCCTTTGCCCAAAGTCTTCCCTCTGCATCCTTATTACTTTATGTCTTTGATCTTAAGTGGTTGCTCACTAGGACTGCTACACAGCCGTCATCCTGGGACTCTCCGTCGTAGCCCTTCTTAGTTGGATGCTACATCCCCCAATCCTCTTTCTTAGTCCCTCCTCTGACTGAATTACACAATTAACTTCCTAGGAGGGAAATAAATGCACCGAGTACCAGCATATTTGAAACTGTCTTTATTTGGCCCTTCCTAGTGATGAAGTGATTGACTTAGAATTTTCCACAGGGAATGATTTTCCCATCAGAAATGTGAATATGTTGCTACATCATCATCGACCATCCAGTGTTAGTGATTCTTTCCTTCATATGATTTTTCTTCCACCTTCTCTGGAAACCTTAATATCTTCTCTTTATTTTCAGTGTCCTAAATTTATGTAATTATTTTTTTCTCTTCTTTATTATCTCTGTTGGGAATCTGTTAGTTTGATGGAAAATGAACTCGATACCTTCAGTGATTTTATTTAATAACTATCATCTATCATTTTGTTCTGCTTTTCTGTGAGATATCCTTTATTTAAACTTCTTCCCTTCTTCCTACTGATATTGTTGGCGACCACGGTTTTACTTTCTAGGAGTCCTTCCCGATCTTCTAATTTTTCCTTTTTCATCGCAAATTATTGTGGATGGAATACTCTTTAGAGGTCTCTGAATATATCAAATAGACTTTGTAAATTTTTTTTTTTAACCCTGGCATCAATTTATTTGTTAAATTTTGGTCTTTATGTTTCAGGATTTCCTCAGATATCTGGTGATGCCTGGGTTTCACATTCATATTTAAGAATGAGGCACTAAAAATCTGAGAGCACAGACTGCATGAGGTTAGTTAGTGGGGGGAGGTGTTTGTATGTTTTCTCGCTTAGCAAGGATTTCTTCACAGGAACACACTTGTAAGTGAAGAAAAATAACTGAAAAGCTAAACAAATGAAGAAGATCCAAACCAATTTCCATTCAGTAGCTCTTAACTCGCACCCTCTGCACATACATGCAGGGCACGGAAGGCCACCAGCATGGGCCAGTGCAGTGTAAGAACCCTGTGTCACATCCAGCATGGCTTAGTTTTGATAGGTATTATTATTATTATTATTATTTTTGGAGATAGTTTTGCTTTGTCACCCTGGCTACAGTGCCATGGCATCAGCCTAGCTCACAGAACCTCAAACTCCTGGGCTCAAGCGATCCTCCTGCCTCAGCCTCCCAAGTACCTGGGACTACAGGTACGTGCCACTGCGTCTGGCTAAATTTTCTATTTTTATAAAAATTGTAGATTTTATTCCTTTACTATCATTCTAATGAGGTCTGAGAAATAGGGGAAATGAAAACATATTCTCAATCTTGTGTACAAAATACAAAATGTCACATATAAAAGTTTATATCCAAGGTACAGTATGGTGAAATCACAGTTAGAAAGAATTATGATTGGACTAAATTTTAAAAGTAACGGGAGACTTTTGTACATGAATCAATATACAGAATCGGCTTTCAGTCAATGGGTCTCTGACAAAATCCTTATTTCATTCCTGTCAGTTATGGGAGACTTTTTTTTTTTTTTTAACATGGGAACCATTCTAGAACAGCACCATCCAACAGAACCTTCTGTACTGTGGAAACGTTCTATTACCTGCACTGCCCACGATGGTATCCACTAGCCACACGTGGCTACTGAGCACTTGAAATGTGGCTGGTGCTACTGAGGAACTGAATTTCAAATTCTATTCCATTTAATTACTTGAAATGTGAATAGCCACACGTGGTTGGTGGCTAACTTGTTGGATAGGCAGTTCTGAATCTTTGGGTTATCATTTAGCATCAGGATTTACCTAAGTGGCTCTTGCTCACTCTTATGTTTTCAGTGCCAGTAGCACCGCCAGACACATAGTAGGTACTCAAGGGTATCGGCCGACTGGGTGAACAGAGAACGGAGGAGCTTGGTGTACATGCAGATGTGACTTTATCAGGCCATTTCTAGGTGCAGATTTCAGACGAGTATTGAGCTGTAGAGAACAGATAGATGCATCACTTTCCACTTCAAAATGTCATGTAACAAGAGCTTTTATGTTATCATAGAAACACTTTTTATGTTTCCTGTGAAGCTTTTATCCTACCTGGATGACACATTTGCCCTTTCCTTTGTGCTCTTTTTTCCTGAGCTAAATCCTCTCTGTTCTTTCTGATTCCACTTAGGCGACACCGCTCTCTAGGAAATGTTCTTTGGCTCTGCGCCCCACCTCCACCCGACCCAGCCCAGCCTGCCTGGGTATGGTTTGGATACAGCGACGCTGGGCGGCATTAGCTGCTCTTGCCTGCAAAGGCTGCTGCGGTGTCGGGGCTTCTCCGTGCTGCTGGGAGCTTCTTGGAGGCAGCCTGGTACCTTACCTAGCTCTGGCACCTAGCATCATACCTGAGAAATGTGGGCAGGTGGCCAACTCTTTTATTCATATTAACTGCCAAACCGGACTATTTTATATGGTGCTAATGGCCTAGGAGGTAAATATTTAAAATCCCAGGGTGTCTGTGGTTGTGGTTGCTATTCTCTTATTTTAAATGCAGTTATCAGAGATTGAGAAAAAGGACATATCTTCTTAACTTTCTCGGTGTTTCATATGTATGATGATATTTAGAAATATAGAAATATAAATATCAAGAATTCATAGCTAATAAGTTACATTAATCTTCATCTGTGTATTTACCAACATGAGTGAGCTTTTCTTAAGATGGCATTATTTCGTCTATGCAGTTTTGGAGGCAAGAGTAGAATGAGAAATGGCATTTTGTGTCTTGGTCGAAGACTGTGCTTGCTAATTGCGGTGCTGACGTGCAAGGCAGCTGCAGTTCTGGAGCGGCCGCTGTGATCCGGAGAGCACTGGGATGGGCGCCGTCCTCTCAAGTGAGGTTCGCATGTCCGGGAAGCACATTTCACCAAAGCAAGCAAATGCTGACAAACCGTCCTCTTAGTAAGAGCAGGAAACAGGCAACAACTCGGTGTTTTCTTTAAAATGAGATGTGCAGAGAGACATGGTCCTGATAACAAAACAGCCCAGGATGTTTTGTCTTTCTAGGAAAGAGGTGGGGAAGAGTGACATGAGCTAGGGACCATCACAATAAAAGCTGTAAGAGGATTAAATATCACGGCCCGAGGAAATGTTTCCAGACCCTGATTTCTCAGAGCTGCGGAGACAACATGAAGAGAAACAGCTTAGATGCATTTAGGCAGAACTTTAGGGGGCAGAGATGCATGACTGACGGAAGGACAGTTGTCTGGACCTGAGTTGTCTCTACCTCGGCCCAGAACTCCATGCATGTCATCTGAGGCAGAACAAGCAGCATTGTGCCACCTCAGATGACACTCACAGCGTTCTGGGCTGAGGCAGGTGCTCCTCTGTCTGGGCTGCTGGGTGAGCTGGATGCTGCCCACGGGTGGCTGTTGGTGGCCAACCCTGGCAGTGCGTCATGCTCCTCGAGAGGCGGCCACCCTCGTCCCCCTCTCCTTTGGTCTTGGAAGGGGATGAAAGGCCTATACCTCTGGGGCCCCTGAAGACTCACCAGACTGCGCTAGAAATATACGGAATTCTATACCAAGGCTCGGGGGAAGTTTAGGGGAGGGTGTCATAGCATAGGTTGGGGGTCGGCACACCCTTTCTGTAAGGGAAATGTATTAGTTGGCTTTGGCTGCCATAACATAATACCACAGTCTAGGTGGCTTCAACAATAGAAATTTATTTTCTCACAGTTCTGGAGACTGGAAGTCCAAGATCAAGGTGGCAGCTGGCTTGGGTTCTCCCAGAGCCTCCCTCCTTGGCTTGCAGACGGCTGCCTTCTTGCTGTATCCTCACGTGGTCTTTCCCCTGTGTACTCACATCTACGTGCTAATCTCCTCTTCTTATAAAGATAACGGGAATATTGCATCAGGGCTTACTCACGTGACCTCATTTGACCTAATTACATCTTTAAAGACCTATCTCCAAATGCGGTCACAGTCTGAAGTACTGAATTTTGGAGGGACACAGTCCAGCCTGTAACAGGGTAGATGCTAAATATTTTAAGCTTTTGCAGCTACTCATCTGTGTGTGAAAGCTGCCCAGGCGGCACGTAATGAATGAGTGTGGCTGTGTTCCAATAAAACTTTATTTATGGACACTGAGATTTGAATTTCATACCCTTTTCACACATTATGAAATCTTCTTTTTACTTTTTTCCAACCATTGAAAATGTAAAAACCTTCCTTAGCTCATAGGCTGCCTAAAAACAGTCCACAGGCTGAATTTATCAAACCCTGGGATAGGAGAAATGTTTCTGTCATCCTGTCCAATGAAATGTCGGACATGGCAACCCGTCCTCACAGTCTGTCTCTTGACCTGCGTGGATTTATGTATCGTGACAAGTATTTCATAGTGAACTCGGCCTGCTATGGAGACGCTCTGCTGTCTGCTGGGATACACTTGGACACAGTGAGCACAGACATCAGTGCGAGAGTATTGACAAAGTCCTCCCTGCTTGGTGCCAAGAACAGAAAACACATCACACGCCCATTCTACCGGATGCTGGGTTGAATGGCTCCTAATAAGTCGCCTGTTTGAACTCCCCTCTTTGGGATGAGGAGTCACAGGTATTGCCTTCAGTTTTAACATTCTCTGCCATTTGGAGCAGGTATTGATTCCAGTGATGTGGGGCAGTGCCTGGGGGGAGATCAGTAGTTCCTGTGATCCTTTTACAGACTGCATTCCATTAACCAGCACCAGGTGAGGCCGGTGCTGGAGCAGGGATCCTGGGCCTTTGATAATGCCCTGATGTGCTGTCCCCGGAGGGCCTGCATCGTCCTTCTGTCTCTCTAGTTTGGGGTCTGTCCATTGAGCTTGTGGCCGGTTCTCCATCCCTAACTGAAGAAGAGATAATCTCTCCTAGGGTGAGTCCTAAACTTTGGCCATATCCCTCACCGAAGAGTAGCCTACTTTCTAGTATCCTCTGTGGGCTTTGCCGTCCTTCTGGGATGTCCACAGGACAGCCCTTCTTGATGGCATTCTGGTAGAAATCGAGGCACTTTAGGTCAGAATCTTGAGCAGGCTGGCAGGGCTAGAATAACTTCTGATTAACTCCCATAATACCAAGTGAAGTTACAAAATATATTTAGCTCTCTAAGGTTGCTAGAAACAGATATTTTCAGAGATACTGCCATTTGCTAGATGGCCTAGAGGCCATGGGCCAAGAAGGGAGAGACATGCAGCATGAGCTTAGAGCAAGGCACTGCCTGGTTGCACCTGCACAAAGGTTGCAGACTGCTTGGGCCCCGGCTCTGCAACAGAAGCTAGAGCCGGAGGAGAGGCCACGAGGATTTGCCGTGGTGTGTAAGTGGCATCCAACACAATTCTCCGTACCCACCCCATCCCCCATGTAACACTAAAATCTGCTCATGTAAGCAAAACAGAGTTCTCCTCAAAGTAGTGGCCAACTATGCTCTCCAGGAATGACTAATACAATTGGGTTAGTTGGCAGAAGAAGAAACTGTAGTACTCACTGCTTCAGCCGCCCTAGAGACCATAATTGGGAACATCAACTTTCTCTCCAGTGCCTATTCTAATTTTCCTCATCATCGGCCAACCTTCTAGCTGGTCTTCCCGACACGCATGAGCTGATTCAGGACTTGTCCCTGGGGCTGGGCTCAGAGAGGTGTGTTCTTAGTAGAAAGGTGTGTTCAATTCTTCATAGAATTGGTTGCTGCAAAGCCCTGTTCACTATTAAAGCATCAAGGGCAGTCCATCATCCTTCTTTTGTCTCTCGATCCACCAGGATACGGAGACACAATGACCTGGTGGGAGTTGAGCTTTTGGTTTGATGGAACATGACTACACCCTCTTGTGGAAGTGATAGTCTCGCTGGAAACCAAGCCGTCATCAAGCAAACCTTAAGGTCACAGGGGCGGGAAAGCATAACCCCCCCAGTGGATCTCTAGGCTTGATGGGTGGAAGGATCAAACTTGCTTCACCACATTGGTTCCCAGGAGTTTGTTTTAGCTGTTGGGGACACAGTGCCATACATCAGTGTATTAGGGTTCTCCAGAGAAACAGAACCAATAGAATATAGAGAGATAGGCACATATACCATAGATACAGATGTATAGATACATAGATATAGATATATACACATATGGCTACACAGATACAGATATATAAGAAGGGATTTATAATGAGAATTGGCTCATGTAACTATGAAGGCCAAGAAGCCCCAAGATATCCCGTCTGAAGGCTGGAGTACCGGGAAAGCTAGTGATGTAATTCAGTCTGAGTCTGAAGGCCTGAGAACTAGAGGGACACTGGTGTAATTCCTGGAGTTCAAAGCCCTGAGAACTGGAAGTTCTGATGTCCAGGGGCAGGAGAAAACAGATGTCTCAAGAAGACAGAGCAAATTCACCCTTCCTCCACCTTTTTCTTCTATCTTAGCCCTCAACATATTGGATGGTGCCCTCCCATATGGAGGAGGGCAGATCTTTACTCAGTCTACTGATTCTAATGCTGATCTCTTCTGGAAACAGCCTCCCAGACATACAGAGACATAATGTTTTGCCAGCTATCTGGGTATCCCTTAGCTCAGTCAAGTTGACACCTAAAGTTAGCCATCACAATCAGCCTTTGGTTTAGTGCAGATACTGCAGCCTGGAAGACAAAGCCTGTGTAGTAAACTCCCATTGGCACACCTGTTGGATTGGAATACTGTGAGAAGACTGTTACAGTCCTAACTTATTCTGAAAATTCCAAATTCTTCCAAGGAGCAAAAAGCTTATGCATTCAGCCCACCAATACCTAACCCTGCCAGTCGTTGTTGAGGGTCTTGGGGACAGTGCTGTTCACAGGAAGATGGTAGCCACTTATTCTCCACTGTCCAACTGCAGAGCCTTTGCCTGTCTCCTTGCTGGTGGGGAGAGGGTTGTTCGAGCTTGTGAAGAGGTGGGTTGGCTCACCCACAACCCCACACACGCTTCCCTGCAGTGCCCGTGCTGCCTTCATCTAGCCTGCCCTCCACAGCAGCAGAAAACCACGTGTGCCTGCTGGGATCCGTCCTTGCCCTGGCTATTGAGGTTTGGTGGTTGACAGTCCTCGATGCCTGTAGATTTATTGTCTGTACCTCAGTCTTTTATTGTCATAACTTGCCTCCGTGTCTGTGAACAAAACTTGATCCTGAATTTGAGACAAGGATTCTGTGGCCTTCCCCTCGCTCGTGAGGTGTCCATCACCTTTGCCCAGGTGTTTTCTTTTTCATTTCTGCCGCGTTTCCACTGCAGATCAGAAGGTTCTTCAGGTCATCATGAACATGAGCTGCCTTAGCGGCAATGCCTCTAACCCGTCTCTCAGCCCAGCCTGCATCTCCAAAGCATGTTGCTTGGTTCCTTTTCCTTCTGCCTCATTAACAATTTCTACAATGTCATATTTTTAGGCATTTTCTACACTCCTCTGATTTTCCTCTACCCAGTAGAGGGTAGAGGAAAGTAGCTGGAAACTTGGCATGCCCTTCCCTGGCACTTTCTGCCTCACTAAAGAACCGCTCCAAGGCAGGCATTTGCAGACGCCAGTGCATTCAAAGTTCTGAAACCACGAATAGTTGCTTATCCCTTAGAAACACCATTGCTCTCTGTCCTTTCTGTCTCTGGACCCTGACTTTCCTACCGTGTCTTCTTGGTGCGGTAGAGACACACCAAGGTTATCCCTCGATGCAGATAACCTACTCCAGCTACACAATCTACATTTGTGATAGCTAATGGAATCCACTGTTTTTGCTGGTCACTTGTACCATGTTGTCACCAGAGCAGTTACAGGACCAGCCAGCTGCAGTTTCCAGCAGAACTCTACAAGGATGGCCGTGGATCTGTCTCCTCATGTGTGGATGACCTGGCTCCTATAAGACATTCTCATCAGAGAACCAGGACTTATTACTTTCTTTCCTTTTGCCCACATACTGCCTTCTTTTCAAGATTCTAAAGCTGTTAACCGCGATCCTCTCCTTAGAAAAACTGTTTTTCCACATAGGAAAGTGTTGCCCTATGGTTAGTTAGCTCAGCACCTTGCAAATTATTGAAGCCAGAATCAAAAAGGGGGAACACTGTGAGAACAACTTCTAGGTACTTAGGTGATTTGTCTGTAGCCTCCTGGAGTTGCCTAGACCACATATTCTTAGGTTGGCTCTGGCTTATTAATTAGTTAAGCCCCTAATCATGTTAATACATGTCAGAAATTTGGGTCTGGGCAGGAAAAAGACAATTCTGTTGGGTCCTTGTTACATTTGATGGCTGATAATCAATTAATTTATGATTTAGAAATCACAAAGAGATCAGAAATGAAGATGTAGATTTGGAAACTTGCAGTGTCTATGTGATGATCAACGCTATACGAGTGGATGATATCACTCAAGAGTACTGAAAGAGAAGGCAGAACCCCGGATGCCAACACCAAGGTATTAGAAGAAACTGAGAGAGCAGAAAGAAACACTAGCAATATTAGGAAATCTGAGTGAGCACCAAATTTCAAGATTCGAAAAATAAGTAAAGTCAAGTGTAGCAGGAAAATTATGTGAGATAACACGAAAGTGTTCACCTGGAGGTGACTGATGTCTGAGAGCAATTCCATTGAAATGATGGAAGTAGAAGCGAGATTTGAGGGCTGAAGTAGTGAGTGGGAAGTTGAGATGGGGAAGGTAGGGCTGATTTTTAAGATATATTTAGTTGAGAAGGGATGGTGAAAGAAAGGGCAGTGGCTGGGGAGTAATACTTCAGGGAAAGGTGCACAAAGATTTTATGCATAAATTTGAGGTGTTGGAAGGAGATTTGGAGGGTAATAGAACAAAGTCCAAGGGAAAAAGAAATGAATGGGATGGAGCAGACTCGTAGATGACCTGGCCTGGACAGCAGGAGGGGCACTTATTTTCTGAATGGTGAAAGCAAATATAGAGGCAGATGTAGGCAAATTTGTAGGGATGTAGGGGTGGCAGAAAGTTGAGGCAGTTGATGTTCAAGGACCTCAGTTTTCTTACTGAAGCAGAATCTAACCCAAGGGAAGTGAAGAAGTGGGTGTTGGTGGGAGGCGTAGTCAGGGGGTGTTAGGACTGGACCTCACCAGGGTCATACAGGGTGGTCAAGTTGTGACCATGACCTTTAGGAGCAACACGGAGCAACATTAACTTTCCATGCCCACCTCCCCACAAAGCTGCTCTGGTCAAAATCATCAACTTCTCCTGTGGTTAAGTCCTAAAGCACCTCCCTAAGCTCAACCTACTCAACCCAGCTGCATTCAATACAGTTGATCTTTCCTTCCCACCTGATCAACACATTCCTGTTGCTTCTGTAAAATCAACATCCACTCTTTCCCTGTCCAGGACCCCACTGCCTGCCCCACTGCAGTCATCTTTGTTGATTCTTCCTTGTCTCTTCTCTGATCACTAGATGTTGGGTGCACCAACACTTAATCCTGGACTTTTTATTCCTTGGCAGCCGCCTCTCCCTATATCCTATTGTTCAGAGCAAGGCATCAGGAATTCTCTGCATGCTATGTCTTTACATTGTAATACAGCACAAATTACTTCCCTGAGCTATAAATCTATATGTTTAACTGATGAACTAACATCTCTGCTCAGGGTAGAGATGGACCTGCCTGGAACCAGAACTCTTGATTTCTATCGTCCATATGTTGCTGCAAGTGGTTGGATAAAGACCTTTTAACTCTTTGTTTGAGTTAACATAATTGGAGTTAAATAGAGTTAAAAAATATTTTTTTTGGTAGCATAAATCCTCGAGGTTTAGCTTATGTAGTGTAAATGCCTTTTAAAAAATTGGTTCTTAATTAGTCAGGTATAACTTGTGTAGGTCTAACAGCAGCTCAGGGCTCCTCTCCACCTGTCTGTCTCCACTCACTCATTTTTCTCTCTGAATTGCTTGAGGATAGCGTTTGCAAAGTGCACCTGACCATGGAACCCTGGAATGAAGGACACTAGCTAGAGAGATGAAGGAATGCTTACCCCTGATAATCTTCAACTTATCAAGATACTGTACATCTTATATTGTGAGATCTCTGCTTCTTTCTGGTGTGTGTGTGTGTGTATTGTGGTATGTCTGATACAAAGCACACCTATTGCTTTTCTAATCTGGCATTTTGCATTATTATTTCCTAAAATCTAGTCTCTTACTTTAGTGGGGTTGTAGTCAAAGAGAAAACAATGACAATGATATTTCCTGATCAGGTATCCTTAACTAATGTTAAATAAGTTCTATGACTTCTGATTTCAGAAACAGAACATCTATTAGATTCATACATATAACAAACTTACTAAGTGCCTACTAGAAACCAGGCATGATACATGCTTGATTTTATTAAGAAATAATTAAACATACAGACTTAGCCACTTACAGCTAGCTAGCTTCCCTCCCTGGCCACTCTGCTTTCTCTCACTGTCACTTTCCAACTAAACATATCTTAAAAATCAGCCTACATTCCCCGTCTCAACTTCCTATTCACTGCGCCACCCTCTTAAATCTAGTTTCTATTTCCACCAAGAAAATCTGAAATATATTTAAAAAATAGTTGATTTTCATTTTTTGAGGACACTTATTTAAAGAAAATACAATAGTGGCTTCCCGAGTAAATAGCTGGGAAAATTAGAGATGATTAATCAGAAAGTAAACTGGGGAAATTGATAGAACTGGACCCCTCAAAGCTGTTAATTTCTTATGTTTAATGACTTAGAAAATATTCAAAGTTAGGACATACTTCCTATTAATGTATTATTTCTATTGTTTAGTTATTTTTGTTTTTTTCTTATGTTTTCTTATATTTTCCTGTCATTGCTATCAGATGATTAAGAAATATGGGTTTTTTTTCCCTCTTTTTTTCTTAGCTAGTGCTGGTTAATTACTTAATGAAATTTAAAAGGCCATTCTTCTCTTATCCTGCTTTTGATCTATCATCTGTATCAGCATTTCTAGGTAAGAAAAATAGATACTGTGGAAATGAATGGGCAACAGATTGGCTCATTCTTAAATCATTATGTGAGAACAAAACTCAGAAAGGCTTGAGTCAAACTATTTGAATATAAATAATTTCGATGAGAATGAATCACAGGGAAGTCATTATCAAAAATGTCTTGGGAATCTTCTCTTCAGAAAATAGGTGAGAAAGGCCAGATTCCAGGGTGGAAAGTGACTCTGTATGAAGTGTATTTGTACAGGTCTTTTGAAAAGCTAAATTAGCTGGTTACATAGAGAAACATAAAATAAATGTGAGGTTATGTACATTTGTAAAGTAAATTTAAACTCAATTTAAATTCTTTAAAAATATTATAGGTACATTGAAACTACAAAGCTGGTATATCATAGTGTGTGAGCTAAAATTTTGAAGACATCAGGACTATAACTAATCCTATGTTCTGAATGGTTGAAATAGCTTCTGATACGGTAATTTCAGGTGCGTGAGACTCATTCAAGTGTGAAGTGTATGAAAATGTTAAAAATATGTTACTAATGATTGCCAAGACAAATTCATGGGTAGGTGATCACCTACCTGGCAGTCAAATATGCTTGCCAAGTGTAATAATGTCCACTTTGGCAGCATTTTACTATAAAAAGGGGTCAAATAAATCACTGCTTATAGTTCTCATTGACTCTTTTGAGGAGAAAAAAGTAAGTTTCTTTATTACTATTGATATTTTACTTCTTTGGATGAAATATTTCCCATACTAACCAACTACCCTCAGACATAAATTCTGAGAAAACCTGGTTAGTTCATTTAAAGATCAATCCATTTTTCAAGTTTACAGAGTTTCCATACATTTAGCAATAATTTTAGAACAAAATAAACCTGAACAACCAAACAAATATTCATATATTTTTATTTAAAATCTGATAGTGACCTCATTTTCACATTCTCCTCTCATGTTCTGCCCAACCACAATGTTCAGATTTAACCCTAGTTCTTGAGCTGAGGATTCTTGAGTTAGGATTTATAATTTTAAAATCAACTCTGTGGACATCATAAATATATTCTTGTTAAAAGTTCCAACTGAAAGGTGACCTTACTAGTAACCTATCAAAGAGAAAGAGGAATAAACTCATGGCATATAATTGCCCCTTTGAAGAGAAACTCACAACATGACTGCCCCTTTGTTTGATCACACACCTGTGGCTTAAATTGTTTTAAGGGTTTTTTAAGTAGCTCAGTAGGGGTGTGAGCTCTCTGCCTCAGTTGCTGCCAGGACCACATTTCAAGGACTCTGATAAAACCAGCCTCACAGAGAAAAGAAAATAGAAAAAACCAGATGCAGCTGCTTCTGTTATCAGTCTGAAGCAAGGAAAAAAAATGACGTTTACCCTTTAAAAGCACCGAGCTACTTTTCCTCAACTGCCTGGAACTTCCACTCTTGCACTCATGTGCCATGGCCCCTCCCTCCTTCTCTCGTCTCTTTCTTTCTTAGGAAAGTAAATAACTTTTTACTTCTGTATATCCTAATCTTTATGTGAGAAGTCTTTCTCATCCCATGCACGAATTCACACTGTAACACTAATTGTACCTATGAACCTAAATCTCCTCTGACCCCAATCAGTCTTATTCCTCTTTTCAGAAGTAACCATGTGTAATTTGTTGTGTAACAAATTAAGCAGCTTAAAGCAGCCCATGTTTACTATCTCAGTTCTGAAGGTCAGGCCAGCTTGTGGGCTCAACTGGTTTCCCTGATCAGGGTCTCAGAAAGCTGAATCAAGGTTCTCCCCTGGGGCCTGGAATCCTCTTCCAACCTCAGTCATTCCTGGTAGATTTACTTTCCTTCACATGTTTTGCATGTGGCTCCCTTCATGTTCAAGCTGGCAAGGTTGGAGTCATTCTCAGGCTTTAAATATTCCCCTACCTCTGTATCTCTTTGAATTCCTCTTCTGCCCTCAGCTGGGAAGATGCTCTGCTTTGAAACGCTCATATGATTACATTGAGACCACTTGGATCATCCAGGATGATCTCCTTATTTTAAAGTTCAACTGGTTGGTCGCCTAAATGAAATCTTTTTCATGTACCCCATGGAAGTGACACCAGGGTTGAAGGCTGTGAGGCCAGAAATCTGCCTACTAGAGTGTGGCTGTCATTTGGTGCTTCTGAATTTATTAATGTTTTGGGGGTCAAGTACGTAGCTAATTTGTACGAATTGCTCACAGATACTTACCAAGAATGTTGCCTTCACTATTTTCTGAGTTATGTATATAAATTAGATATAACTTACTAATTGTTACTTAAATTATTTAAATCTTGATGTTTTTCCTTCATATATATTGTTTATTTCTAAATTCAATACATACTGCTATACTTATATGCTATGGATATTATGAATAGAAATATATACATCAACATAAGACATAAAAGAAGAACATAAATATAATAGGACTAATTAAACAGGCATTTTCTACATTAAATAAAAAAGACATATTTCCTTCTGTCTCATGATACAAAAGAATATTTTTCCACTTTGTCTCCTTTTTTAGCAATGCTTCTCTGAACTGCCCGAAGCCTTTAGGACATCCTCCTTTTCTTTTATGTGGTGGTAAAACTGAATACAGTCGAATGTAAAATTCATGTGACTTGCAGCTCTGCTCTTCTCAAATCCGTATCACACCGATTTCTAGTGTCCAATGTGATGACATTAAGCTAAATATCTTCTTAACAAAAGTGTCTGAGCACGGAATACTTAGGATTTTACTTGCTAGCAAGTTTTTAGTCTTGTAGGACTTGTTTTTATCTACTTGCTTTGGACTGAAAATGAACATTTCCTGCTACTAGCTTGTTTGTGTCTCTTTCTCTTTGTGTTTCCTGCATTTTTTTTACTTTCATGATGTTGATAGATGTTCTGGCCATGCTATTAGGACCATGGATATTCCTCAATTATCTTCATGGTGAATTGCACCTTTTAAAATTTCGAAAATCTTTTGTCCTTGTAATTTTTTTGACCTTGAAAAGCTTTTGGTTCTGTATTTCACAGCATCTCTTAATAAGACCATGATTTCTCCTCCTTTCTCCACCTTCCTCCCCTTCCTCCTTTTTTGGCTTTGTTTGGGTTTTATTTCCAAATCTACTCTTACCCTTCCTTTCAGGGTCAAACTTCTCAGTTCCATTTAGATTTTTCTTTTATATACAGTTTTTGTTTTGTGATCAAATGAAAATTCTTTCTTAATTGTTGAATTTAGCTGTTTAACTCAATTTACAGTTATCGATAGGACAGATAAACTTGGTCTTAGTTCTCTTATATAATGCTGATATATTTTATAGTTTTGTAGATGTTAAGCATTTTTCCTTTTCTGTTTTTGGTGTGCATATGCATGTGTGTTGTGTAGTACTTCGGATACTACAGGGTTTATATTTCTGTGGTTTCATTCTAGAGGATATTACACTTTTCATTCCTAACAAAATGTTTGGCTACAAATTGTTCTGATCTTTTTTTCTTGTTTTGGTGAATGTTATTGATCTGTTAATAACATTTTACTCACCTCTTCTATTTTTCATTATTGCATCGATACCCTGCTGGATCCTCCTGTGTATTTTGTTCACCTTTGAATGATTTGGACTTTCCTGGACCCCACTTATTAGCAAGTTTCCTGAAGGGTATCAGAGCAGAATTCCATTCTTGTTGCTTTTCTTTTTCTCTGCTTTGGAAATTATGACTTGTTTGCAGCCATACCTCATCTGGTTTTTGGAAAAAACAAAAAACAAAACCTTGCTTTTGAGGGAGCTTGTTTTGGCAGCTCAGCTCAATTTGCTTCTCACAACTGTGGTGGCAAGAAAGGGAGATCTACCTCTTGCCCTGAGCATGTGTTCTGTGTTTTCGGAAGGATTGTGTTCGCTTGTACTTTCTGAGCTGTGCTGCCTCTGCATTGCTCTGGTTCTAGCTCAAGAATATTTTTCCAGCTCTTACCAGGAGGAGGAGGGAAGATGCTTACTGACTTATGAGCAATGCTCATACTGGGAAGTTGAGTAGGGGAAGGGAAGGCCACTGGAAATTAAAAAATTTTGGATATCAGTTCTTTGTGTTATATTTTGCAAATATTTTCTCTCAGGTGGGGCTTGCCTTTTGTAATGAAGATTATAGTTTTTCTGTAGTCAGGTTTATCCATTTTTCCCCTTTTTGCTCTTCTTGTTTAAAAAAGGTTCTCACCTCTCTCAAAGGTTATAAACAAGTCTCCTATTTTCCCCCACACTACCAGAGTTTTGTTTTTTCACATTGAGTCCTTTAGTGCATTGAGAAGTGATGTGTTATTAATGCAATGCAGGGATCTAAACTTATAGTTAAAGAATAAATGTATAGCCAATTGTTCCAACGCTGTATGGGCAAACTGAATAGTACATCCTTTCCCACTGCTTTGAAATGCCACCTTTTAATATTTTCAGCTCTAAATAACTGGGATTGTTCCTGAATACTTTGTTTCATTCCACTGATGTATTTATCATTTCCAGAACCTTTATTCACACTGTTTAATTTCCTACAGTGCTATATTATACCAAGCAAATGTTCCTTCCTTCCTTCCTTCTCTCAAAATTTCTTTGCTCTTCATGTTGTGTTTCTCTGGTGCATGACTTTTAGGATCAGTCTGTCAAGTTCTGTAAAGTTCTACAAATATTAAGATATTTATGAAACTTTCACTGAACATATAAATTAAGGAAAAATGATCAGCAGTATTGGCACTGAGTGGCCTCCTGTAGGAATGGATACCTCTCCCCATTCAGTCAGCTTATCCTCCAGAAAAGTTTTAGAATGTTTACTTGTTCTTGCACATTTGAGAGATTTATTCATAGGTGCTTTATAGTTTTTTTTAAAATTATGACTCCTGTGAATGCAATTTTTTGTTATATTCATTTGGTTGTTCCAAGTATATAGAGAAGCTATTGGTTTTTTCTTTGTTACTCTTGTATGTGACCATTTTATGGTCTATGCCTCACTCATGGCATTCTTCACAGTTGGAATATTTCCCTGCTACTTCTGTCTTTCTCATCCTTCAACGGTTAGCTAAAATCTAGCTGCCTTCATAAATGTCTTCCTTGAAAATGCCTTTTCTCACCAATTTCCCTTTTCTCAGAAAATTGACTTTGCAATCTATTTATTTACACGCATAAGGTCTTTACTGTTTCCCCAACATCTTGTTTTCTCCCCAGATTATAACCCGCATAAGGATTATGATCAGGTATCAAAATTATTCTTTTTACACCAGTGATTTAGTTGTGAGATTGTAATTTTCTAATACCCATTGTTATATCCACAGACTGGAATTCTTGTAGCATGTTAATTATCATATTGGTTCTAAGAATTCTAAAGAGATTTATAAGGAACATATGCTTTTCAAAGGAATCTGCTTTTTTTCCAGTTTGTTTTTTTCTGCTGAACCAATGGATGATAACAACTAAGATAACTCATTCCTCTGCTTAGACAGTTGCTTTTCTGGAAAGAATTTGAAATGAGAGCAAAACTCTGAGAAGGTGGTCTTCTAATCACACATTTCCATCCACAAAGAATGAATAAGAGTCATGGATTGGGAGATGTTCAATTTCGCATGCAGTTTCATTGGTCCTGGGTATAATATACCCTGAAGCATTTTGTCATCATAAGCAGAGAAGGTTTATGAGTCGGAGACCCAGGGGGTCAGATCTGGTGTGCTGCTGCATTGCCTATTACAGTTATTTACATTCACACTGGAACTGAATTGGTTTCTTGTTTCTTTTCATTTAATAATGTTTACATTGTGGAAATAAGCTGGCAATAAAATTTCTTGGCCATTTTTAACCTAGCCGGTGATTTCTGACTTCTCTGGAAATAGAAGTGTTGCTTGGTTGATTTTTGCAGCCTCCTTTTCTCATTCCTTCCCCCTCCCGAGTCCCTGGCCCCTGTTTTCCAATCAGGTTCTAGATGCTGATCTGTTTACCTACGTCACCTGCACAACTGGCTGCTCCAAGGAGCCTGGATATTTGTATTTGACTAGCTTTATATTACACTTGGGGGATTAATTATCAAGTACAACCCTATAAAGGATCTGGAAGAATATAAAATGCTTTGGTGCGGGCTCAGTGGAAGGGAAGTTTGAATCAGCTTCTGCTCGTTAAAAGTGGTGGGGCTAGAAATCACACTTTATATGAGAGCGTAAGTGACTTTAAGATGAGGTTTCTTTATTTCCTTGTGCAGGGATCATGAATATCTGATTCTCGTTCAGTTTACGGGTAGAAGGAATGTATAATTAATCCCTCAAATTAGGATTCATGCGTATGTGTAAACGTATCATCTTAAACACAATCCGTGCCCTAATTTTTATAGTGTGGGAGTGTTTTTCTCAGGGCAAGCAGGAACCTAATAGCAAAATCACTGGGAGAGGGGTACATTAAGGGGCAGATGAAGAGTCATTGAGCCACCTGGCACGTTCTTCCCAGGGGTCTTGAAAGGCAGAAAAGATTGTCATTCACTTGAAAAGAGAAAAAGGAAATAAATATCTCCTGAATATATCTTCCAAACCTATGTTAGTGAACAGAAAACCCTTCTTTCCCGTAGGTTATCTCTTCAGATATACCTTCAAGGTAACCCCAGAGCAGCCGTAGGAGTTTGGGGGTAACTGAAATATTTTGTGTAATATTTTCACTTCAGAATCTGACTCTGGTGTGAGTGTTATGCTCTGGCTTAAAAAACATATAGAAATTAGGACCTGAAATTAGCATATTCTTGAATGCTAATGCTGGGCTTTGTGAATGTGATTTACAAATATTCCTTTTCAGCCAGGCAGCCAGAAGCATGCGCCCCTGTAAGTGTAGCTTTAGGGGGAAAAGAAATTTCTACACTGATACATGATGAGAAGGCCTAATAATCTTCATTAGCAGCTATCCCAAACAGGGAATTTTGCATTTTAGTTAGGTTAAATGGAAACTAAAACAAATGAGTGGTCCGAGCACAGAGGCTAATTAGTAATTCTCTTATATCAGAACTGCTGACAGAGCCCTGGTATCGAACTGCATGACACTTCACCACGTAACTCTTCCTCTTACTTGTCATGATTTATTTTTTTCAAGACTGGTTCAACTTCATTGTTATGCTGGCTGTTCTGTGATAGCCCTGCCTGGAGGCTGCTATAGCATACATCTCAACTGTGTATATAAGTATGTAGATTTATGTGGAGAAATAGCCCTTTCTCACAAGTGGTGGAATAACTAAGGCGAGGTGTGGAGAAACACATCTTTCTGGTTCTAAATTGGAAAGTGTGAACCTCAGTGCCTTCAAGTAGGAGTGAAAACACCCTGGCTGAGTCCTCACATCGGAGCTACCCCGTGGGGGTTCCTGCTTACTTGCAAGCGACCTGAGGAAGGGCTGCTGAGCTACCGGAGAGAAGACTCTGTGCTCCAGAAGCAGCCAACGTGGTCCTCCACTTAGACGGGAAAAGTTACGGGCACAAAAGGCTTTCCTCCCATTCTTTAAACCAATCCTGAGCTTTGATCTGGGTTCTGCTGTTAGAGACTTTGTTAGTTGCCCAGAGGAAAGCCCTATATTTGGCTAGAATAAAAATGAAGCTTCCTGGTAAGGGTAGAGGGTTCTGTGTTTCCATCAAGACCTGGCGATCTGCTCCCTTTCAGCCTCGCTTTCTGACTACTATTTCCGGAAACCACAGCCATTTCAATAGGGTTCTGAGTTGTCAGGAAGGTCACACTACTTTGATCTTTCTGAACCACTGCTCCAGGTAGGAGCCAGCAGAAACCTGGGGAGAAACCCATTCTTTCTCCATTAGATATAAAATATTCCTACTGCCTTGTACTAAATTTGACATGTACAAATGACAGGCCACGCTCTGATACTCGGTGAAACGAATGACAAGTTATAAAGTGATGGACGTGTCCCATCCACACTGGACTGTGAGCATCTAGTTGATGCCGTGTCTTACTGACCTGGGTGCTGCCCAGGGCCTAGCGCAGGGCAAGATCTCAGTAAACAGGAGATTGTAAATACATAAGCCCTCAGGTAACGGGGAAAATAGTTATTTTATGTTAAGTAAAAAGCCACTGTAGTAAGTGTGATTTTTAACTGAAAAGATGTGGCTAACATCTAGAAGTTTAAGCTTTGTATCCTAGACATAATAAAATAAAAAATGAAATAGACATTTTAGCCTTCATATTATGTCTAAAAGTTAAGCTCCCCCAGAGTTTTTGACGCTAAGTGTGGATATAAATGAAGACCACCCCAATGAGAACAAGAAGGGATTATTTATCAGAGTTTGCTTCTAGCAAGGGTGTCAGCCACCATCACTTGCGTTTGGTAGTGGGAAAAGGGAAGGCTCGAGGAACGAGTGACCCGACCAGATGCTGCTGGCCCGGGGAGGCTGGAGGTGGGGAATCCTGTGGGAGTGGTCAGGGGTGCACACTGGGCTTTCTCTGCTGTTCCTACATTGGATGTTGGGGGCAAAAATCAGGGAAGCTGTTAGTTACTCATCAAGCCCTGGCCACTTTGAGCCAATTGTTACAGGGTTATTTTGGCTTCCGGCACTGGTTGCTAGAGATAGTGGTCTGACTTCCTACAGAACTGACTTGTGGAGAGTGTGTTGATTCCCAGACTGGTTGCTGCAGATTGTGGGTCACAGTTCTATGTTTATACATGATCTGGACATTGTCCTTTTCTATATTTGGTCTCTCCTGGTTTTGAGGGTGTTACAGTAACAGTCAAAACATTTAAAAACACATGGAAAACCCTTTAAGTTATAGGAGAAAAGTTGGCTAAAGGTTTGTTTATACATAAAGATTTTTCTTGTGTCAACAGTACTTGGTAACACTCTTGAAATGGAGTGGATCTGACCTTAATTTTTAGGAGCTATCTAGGCTGTAACAATTAGAAATGTTCAACTGAGAGAATTTTCCAAAGTGACAGTGAAGGAGTCCAATTTATTTAGCTTTGCAATTAGAACAAAAGTGATTCCTGAGGACAACAGGGATGATAAATCATTTTAGAGCAAAATGTGGAAGAGATGCAAAAAGGAAGGATAAAAACATTCTGCAAAAGAAAGTCCGGGGAAATGCGGGCGCCAGAGGTTACTGCAAAATGAATGAATGCCTTAAAGGTCAGGTGTGCTATCAGCCGACACACAAAGTGGAATTAAAAAAGACCAATCGAAAATTACAGCAGCACAAGAAATAATTACAAGGAGAAGCACTGATGAGATTAAAAAGTGTGTAACAAGAAAATAGCTTGAAGTCTGAGGCAAATCATTAAAGCAGATACTTTATCAAGGAAAATGCCAGGATGGATGGTATGGTTTGCAGGAAATACAGGTTTCGCTTTTGGTAGTTTCGCTGAAGATTGAAGGCTTCTTGTTATGAAATAGATGAAAATTTTCTTCCTTTCTTTTTTTTTCCTAGGGAGAGCTTTTAAAGAGCAAAATTATTAAAGGTTCAATAATAAACTGGCACCAAAATAATAAAAGGGAGACACAGAAAATAAACCTTCAGTGGCTCATGCTAACTTTAAATTTTGATTGATAAAAAGTCAACATTATCAGTGTATGCTATTTTCATTTTGAGGCTCTTAGTTGCTTTTTTTTTTTTGTAATCAGTATTCTTTTTTTTTCGTAGTTGCTTTTGTAAAATTTTTGCATTTAAAAAATTAGGTTGGTGATAATTTCATGCCCAGTTTATTTAAATACTGACTTATTTTCAAAGAGAATACCTTTATTTTTAATAAGACAGAGTATGAATAAATAACAAAATACAATATCATTTTCACTAAAAAATCTTCTCTCTCCAAATATATCCAGGAGGGCTGGGTAAGAAAAAGAGCTCAAATATTAAAATAATCATTATAAATGTTACAATTTTTATTAAAGGAACTTTAGAAACTACAGACAAATATAGAAGTATTAATAATTTCAGTATTTAATAAAATCTTCTTTAAAAAGTTTTAAATTTCCTTCCAGCATCTTTCTCTTAAGTATAATGTGTTTTTTAATACATAATTTTAAATATCATTTTTTAAACTAGTTTCTTCACTAAGTAATCGTAACATTTATGATTTAGGAAAAAGATCACACGATTTACCTGCATTTCGTACCTGAAAGGACAAATTGGCTACCTTCACTTTGCCAAATGTTCTTTTATAATTATTTTATAGAAAGAGTCCTCTTGTGTTCCACCTGATTTGTTAGTAAAATAATTTGAAACTTTCACAGAGGCTTTCCTGTACTTACGTTTCTTAACTTGAGCTTTCACAAAAAAATTTTGGGAAGGTAACTGATTTAAAGTTATGCAGAAAAGTTTTCTTTTCAATCTTTAGAGTTTAGATTTTTTTTGACCTCAAATGTATCCTTTTTCTCTTTTTAAAAATTTTTATAACTCCCCAAACAATCTTTTCTGACATGTACTCATATGAATTTGGGTTTAAATGGGAGCAGATAAGCTGGCCTCCTCATGAAATACACTAGATAAAAATCAAGAAGTATTAAAGGTGCTCAAGATTGAGTCCATAAATCTTTCTCTTTCCTGTTTTTTAAATGTACGAGTGTGCACCATGAATATGTGTGAATGAAAACCCTTCTCATCTAGAGTTCGAGCTCGTGTGGAGGGGGCTATTGTTATTCAATAACATGCCCTGGGACAAAAAGAGAGGTTGGGGACGGCAGAGGTCACTGTCTTTCATCAAGCTGTCCACACACGTTTACTCAAGAGGTAGATCAGGCCATCTAAGTCTCAGCGGGCTTAAATGTTGACCTGGGCCTTCAAGTGATCTTTTACTTCATTTTTTTTTTATTTTGATGTTCTATATGTTGTTTGTTCAACTATTTTTGTAATTGGGGCAAAGTGAGAGGTTCGACTAATCCAAGAACACTTAATATTGCACCATCAACTGTCAGAATCAAGGATTTTTATTCTGCCAAACACAACCAATTTTCACCTACAGTTATTAAGATAAGAACCAGTAAGTCCACTGAGGAAAGAGCTGGGGCCGTGGGCAGTGGTGCATTACTGCACGCCAGCACGCTGACCGAGACGAGCAGAGACCCGGGGTCTGCGCTGGTGTTGGTGGCAACAGGGCTCGGACCTGGCCCCGGTGGGCCTTCTCCAAGAAGGTTCTGCAGCACCTGACACGTTGCTGGTACAGAGTCCCAAAACTGGAGTCATTCTTGTAATAGGGACCTTCAAGGATATTAATAAGTTGTTTTTGTGGATCATAGCTCCCAAGTAGTTCAATTTTAGCTTTGCAGTCTTTAACTTGATTACTTTTTCTATTCAGATCTCTCAGATTGCTTTCATCCACACATAGTATACAGCCAAATGTGGCCAAGTCGTCTTTGGTAATCTGTCTTGCTTCATGGGCTGTGTGGATGCCATGATTTCCCAGGCAGCTCACAGCTCTTGGGTTCCAGTCAGAAACAGCACCGCTGCTAATGACCCAATTCTCTGAAACATTTTGATCAGTTACACGTTTTCTGAAAACTGGTTCTGCGATGGGTGACTGACAGATGTTTCCCAGACACACAAACAGCACCAACTTTGGGCACTTGCTCTGCCATCTTCCTGCACAGAGGTGCTGGAGGCCACGCTGGGCCTCATGAGGACCTAAAACTTGTTATTACGCAAAATTTCAAACACACGGGTAGAGAGAAGAATCTGATACACTCCTGTGTATGATCATTCATTTAGCCACGAGTCCTACTTTCTAATTTAAGTTTGAATCATGTGATAAACTTGTGGGGAAAAAGCATTTCTGGAGGAATGATTTGCATTCATTAACGAGATTATTTCCATAATAAGAAACGGCAGTCATAATGAGTTATTTTGCTTTAAATCTTGAAGGGACTGTTATGGAAGAGGATATCAACTTGTCTGCATTTTTAGGTTCTTTAATGTGGTTAATTCAGTCTGTTTTGGTAATTTAAGGTTATGACGCCCAGCAGGAGTTTAGTGATTAGGTGTTACGGTAGTCGGGATAGAGAAATACATAAGAGGAGATTTACGACGGGCATTGGCTCACGGGGTTGTGGAGGCCGAGCGACCTGGAGAACCAGCAAAGCCAGCAGTGCCGTTCGGTCCTAGTCTGAAAGCCTGAGCACCGGTTCTAACGTCAGAGGACAGAAGATGGATGTCCCAGATCAAGGAAAGAAAGAACAAATTCGCCCTTCCTCTGCCTTTCTGTTCTATTCAGGTCCTCAGTGGCTTGGATGATGCCCAATGAAGGCAGATACCTTGTTCACTTAGTCTCCTGATTCAGAAGCTAATTTTTTCTAGAAACACCCTCTCAGACACACGCAGAAACAATGTTTTACCAGTTATCTGGGCAGCGCCTCAGCCTAGACAAATTGACACATAGAATTAACCATTACAGGTGTTTATCGGAAATCCTCACCTCATACATTCCTCTTTTCAATTTTTAAAATTTTAATTTTAACTTTTCTGTTCTTCTCAGTTTTGATTTTCTTGGTTCAAGGAGGTTTTTCAGTATTTTGTGAAAAGAATGATCCTTAAATACAATAGGACAACATGTACTATCTGTATTATGGCATTTAGTATACAAGAAAAAATAGAAATAGAAAAACATTCTTTTCCTCATCAGGTAACCTCTTTTATTTATCTTTGCCTATGCTGTGGATTTTTTTTGTTAAATGTTCCTTGCCATTAAAGATCATTGTGGTCCATCTGTTTTGTTTGAACTGACCTGGGCCCGGAGCATGGCAATCTGTGAATATTCTAGGTCTTGGGAAGGCTCTGGGTTTTGTAATCTTCACATCTTCCCACTGTCTATTTATTTATTCTTTCCTCTGCATCCTAGAGGTGGTCTTATGCCTCCCTCCCCCAGATGTGATCGTGGTTGTCTCTTCTCCAGCACTAGCTACGTGCCAAGAACAATGCTTTCCACACATGACTGGTTTATTTCCTGTTTGTCATCTGCATTCCAGATTCCATTTTTTTAACAGAAGCAGCTTAACTGTATACTACTTCCAATATCAATTTTTCTCTACTATTTTAATTGTAAAATATATATAACATAAACTTTGCTACCTGAACCGTTTTTCAATGTACAGTTCCATGGCGCTAAGTACATTCACATCTTTGTATAACCATCACCGCCGTCCATCTGCACAAGTCTTTTCATTTTGTAAAACTGAAACTCTGTACCCATTCAGCAATAATTCCCCACACCCCCATCCAGCACCTAGCATCCACCATTCTACTTTCTGTCTCTGTGATTATGGCAACTCTACGTAGCTCATATAAGTGGAATCATGTAATATTTGTGAATTGTTTTACTTAGGATAATGTCCTCAAGTTTTCATCCATATTGCAGCATGTCAGAGTTTCTTTTTAAAACTGAATAATATTCCATTGTATGTATATACGAGAATTTGCTTATCCAGTCATCTGTTGATGGGTGCGTGAGTTGCTTCCACATTTTAGCTATTGTGAATAATGCCGCTATGAACCCTGGTGTACAAATATCTGTTTGAGACCCGGCCTTCAGTTCTTTGGGGTATATATCCAGGTGTGGAGTTGCTGAGTCATATGGTAATTCTATTTTTAATTTTTTTGACAAACCTCCATAATGTTTTCCATAGCAGTGGTACCATTTTATATTCCCACCAACAGTGCACAAGCATTCCAGTTATATCCTTGCCAAAACTTATTTTCTATTTTTTTATAATTAGCCATCCTAATGGGTATGAGGTGGTACTTCAATGTAATTTTGATTTGTATTTTTCTGATGATTAATCATGGGCATTTTTCATGAGCTTATTGGCCATTTGCATATCATCTTTGGAGAAATGTCTTTTTAAGTCTTTTCCTATTTTCGAATCAGGTTGTTTTTGGTTGTTGAGTTATAAAAATTCTCTATATATTCTGGATATTCATCCATTATCAGATGTATGATTTACAAATATTTTTTCCCATTCTGCGGGGTTGTATTTTTTACTCTGCTGATAGTGTCTTTTAATGCACAATTTTTTAAAATTTTCACGAAGTCCAATATGTCCGTTTTTTCTTTTATTGCCTGTGCCTTTGGTGTGATGTCCAAGTCATCACCAAATACCAATGCCAAATCGAATGTTCTTTTCTATTTTAAGATTTATTTGCAATTCTTTCTTAGTCTACCCATCTTCTTTCCTGTTGGCTTTTTTTCTGTATTGCCAGATATGGTTTGGATGGTTGGCTCATCTAAATCTCATGTTGAAATTTGATCCCCAGTGTTGAATGTGGGGCCTGGTGGGAGGTGTTTGGGTCTTAGGGGTGGATCCCTCAGGAATGACTTGGTGCCTTCCTGCAAAAACGAGTGAGCTCTTACTTTATTAGTTAAAGCAAGAGCTGGGTGTTTAGAAGAGCCTGGCACTGCCTCTTCCCTCTCTTGCTCCCATTCTCACAGTGACACACCTGCTTACCTTTTGCCTTCTGCCTTGAGTAGAAGCTCCCTGAAACCCTCACCAGAAGCAGATGCTGGTGCCATGCTTCTTGTACAGTCTGCAGAACCGTGAGGCAAATAAACCTCTTTATAAATTACCCAGCCTCATACATTTGTGCATAGCAGCGCAAAATGGACTAATACATAGCCTATTAATTAATTCTCCCCTTATGACTTTTTATTCTTATTTCATAAAGAAGGTGATTTTTTGACTTGTTTATCCTCTTCTTTTTTTTTATTGTGATTAAATAAAGTTTACCATTTTATTCATTTAAAACTACTAAGCGAAGCAAGCCAGTGACAAAAGGACAAATGTGGTATGATTCTGCTTATGTGAGATGCCTAGAGTAGTGGAATTCACAGAGACAGAAAGTAGAACGGCGGTTGCCTTAGCTGGAGGAGGAGGGAACGAGGACTTATTCTTTCACGGGAACAGTGTTTCAGCTGGGAAGGATGAAAGAAGTTCTGGAGATGGGTGGTGGCAGTGGTTCCACAACAATCTGAGCACCTCATCTTGAGTCTTCTTAAAAAATGCTGACCATGTGTAGATATTTCTTGTTTATGTGCTAGGTTATTTTTAGGTCTGTGTTAATAATCTTTGGGATAATGTTCCCTCTCCACATTTCTGCATTTGTTTTCGGTCAGCCTCCCCAGTATTTCTCCACCTTTTTACTTACTTATCCTCATATCAGGAGAGATTGATGATCTACACAGACTTGGCATTTGAGGCTTTGGCCTCACTCAGTTTCAACTCAGATGCTATTGAATATGCCCCTCTCCGATTTCTAGAGCGGGATGATAGGTTGAAATGTGTATTTTCTAGTCCAAACTCCAAGATCTAATAGGTTTTTATCTGATACATAGCTTTATGAATAAAGCAGTATGTTCTTCTAACCCCATCTCATGTTCTCTGACACTGAACATATATACGGAGTATATAAAAATTTAGCACCTATGCATTGCAGCACATCTATCTGTCTTCTATTCTTTTACTTGAATTTTCTTGCATGGGCTATGCTTTCCAGGGTCAAATTTATGATTATTAGTTCTTCCCCTTCCTACTCCAGCCTATTCCAGGTGTCATCCAGATGTTGCAATCTGAAGTTAGATTGGTTTATAGGAAGAAAAGTATTAATGGGCAGGGATGAACAAGACACTGGTTTTCTTAAAAAAAAAAAATTCCAAATATTAAAGTAGTGGTTATACATGAAAATGTCTGGAAGAGACAGGAAGGTAACAAAAATTAATAAGGTGGTCTTGGTTGAGTTTATGGGAAATTGGAAGTCATGCCCAGATAAAGGAAAAATTTCTGTTCAACTCTAATAATTGTTGCCAGATTTTTTTTTGATTTTTTTCATGAGAAGGCAGAAATCTAGATTTTTGTGAAAGCACCCAATTGTTTAAACAATAAAACTAAAATATAACTGTAAATGTACGAAACACTATATGTACCCAACAAAATCTGGTCCATAGACAAAAAGGACAGTTGCTAAGTATATGGTTTGCAGTCAGAGCATGTCTGAACGAGGGAGGATTCTCTAGGGAAAGAGTATTGTCACCTACTTTGGGATGATGAGTTTTTCTTAGCGTCAGTGTAATCATCAATACCTAAATTTGTCATGTGGTGTTGAATTCCACTCCTGCTGTTTCCTCTGCTTTCAACAACCAAAACAATAGAAAGATCCAACATTTCTTTTTAAACCTATGAACAATTTCCTCACTTATTTCAGAACAAGTAAATTATTTAATAGGTTAATACAAATATTTATAAATATATGAAATATGACAAAAATAAGATAAACTTTAGATTTAGTTTAAATGAGACATTCTGAATTTCTTCAATATTTTTATGTCTTCCAATAATGGATTTCATGGCTAAGATGACCCATTTTCTGGCCCTGGCTTTGTACGCTTGTGAATTTTCACCTTAGTTATGTGACTTTCTGCTTTATTCAGAAGCACTAAAGTCAAAACAAACTAGACAACTAAGCCTACTTTTATTCTATTTCCCTCCTTACATAAACAAAATAGCCACATCTAGAATAAGAGGCCTATCTTGCTCTGGTCTTATTTTTAATGTGTTTCTGCTGTAAATGGAAACGATGCCACTAAGATCCCATTTCTTATACAACAGGATGCATCATTATTCTCTTTATAAGAATATGTTACAAAAATGATTCATTCTTTCCCTAAGCTCTAAGGCTTGCATTGACTACTGTATTATTCAGTTCTGGCTGTTGTAACAAAATATCACAGACTGGGTGGCTTAAACAACAGTAATTTGTTTTCTCCACTTCTGAAGGCTAGAAGTCCAAGATGGAGGTGTTGGCAGGGTTGGTTTCTGGTGAGGGCTTTTCTCTTGGCTTGTGGAGGATTGCCTTCTTGCTGTGTCCACACACGGTCTTTCCTCTGTGCTCACAAGGAGAGAGAGAGAGAGAGAGAGAGAGAGAACGTGTGCACTTTGGTGTCTTCCCCTTCTTAAAAGTACACCAGTCCTATTAAATTAGGGTTTCACCTTATGACCTCATTTAACCGTAATTACCTTCCTAAAGGCTATCTCTCTAAGTAGAATCTCCTTGGGGGTGGAAGGCTTCAACACAGGAATTTTGTGGGGGACACAATTCAGTCCATAACAGCTACCTTATAAACAGTTTCTCTTCAGGAAGCCTCATTCTTTTCTCCAGTGCAGCAGAGAGTGAAAGGCCCCAAACAATCTAGTAATACAGACTGGATGCTGGAATCAAACTGGATTTTCTTATCTTCCTTCTTCATATTGATAGGGGGAGCTTTTAAGTTTACTTAATCAAAATGAAAATAATTTTAAATGGCTAACTGCATAATTATTATATAAATCTATATCGAGAGAGTTTCTAGCAATCTAATTCACATTTTAAAATTTATTTTTTTATTTTTTGATAACTTCTAAGATTTTTTTTTTTTATTTCAGGGTATTATGAGGGTATAAACATTATGGTTACACTTTATGTCTTTGCCTCTTGCAGATTGCTTAACCCAAAAGGAGTAGCGTGGTGTTTGTTTTTGAAGTAATTGCAATATAGAAAATGGCTTTCAATTGGGAGAGAAAAGCATATAGAATAAAGAAACTAAATTAGTAAAATAGTTGATATTGTACATCTTCCTATTCTAAGTGGAAGAATCCTGTTTACTAAGTGTTTCTGTTGTCACAAAGCCTTAGTAATAGTCTACAATAGCTCTAATGCTTTCTTTAAGACCACAACGCAAACTCCCTGAACAGTGAACTTTGCTAACTTCAATACTTTTCTCTATGTAACTAGTTAGTTAGCTAACTGCAGTTAGCTAACTGTTAGTTAGTTACTACTGCAAGTTCATTTGTTAAATTGTTCATCATTTTCTTTCTATGTGTTGGGCTTTGGGCTAGACCCTGAATTCTCAGATGTGTAATCTCTACTAATTATGGGATAAAAAGTATCTGATTTTATTCTATGTGTCAGTTAATTTACCCTAAATGTTTAACTAGGGCAGCAGAGAACTAGAAACACTGAAGATTTCTTAGGTTCTGTTTGCAGTTTTTACTCATTGTTGCACCCAGATGTCTCAAGCCACGTAATCAGAAAGTCTCACTCAACTATGCTGATCTGCCATTGATCTTGGGGCTGCCCATCAAACACAGCCAGGAGCCTGGAGGAAGAAGGAAAGACAGTCAGAGCACAGGTGTCCGGAATGCCTCCTCAGTCCCAGTGTTGCAGTCGGAACCTGCACGTTACCAAGTGGGACAGGGAAAGTGGACGTCAGGCAAAACGGTCTCTTTCTACTCTCTGAGAGAAGAATTATGGCTCAACAATATACATTAAAACTAAGATCTATCACGATGATCAAATATTGAACTTCCCCAAACGGTATACAACAGGATTAATGAGCAAGTTCCAAGGTACCAAGAAAGATGTCTGGTCGATGGTGTCACCTGGGTTTTAGTGTACCTGAGAATTTGTGTAACTTAGTACAAAATGCATTATCTTCTCCCTGTCACAATAACTACTTTAGTGATTCTGATAGTTTATTTCTTACTAAAAGACTTCCTTGTTATACTTAATTTACTTGTACCTTTTCTTCTACTAAAACTTTATTTCAACTTGGGATTAGATAGACAAAGAATTTGAACTTTGTGGTGATAAAATGAAAGGGGGAGAGAGAGAGAAGCACACGTGCATGCACACAGAGGGTGTAAACTTGGTGAGAGACGGATAGCAGTGTGGTCCGTGGCTCAGCCCCTCAGTGGCTGAGGCAGGCGAACTTTTGTGCACGTGTCAGGATTCTGACAGAGAGGTGTCTTCATACACCTTGACTCTACTTTTTAATCATGTTTTATTTATTTTCTCAAGAAGAGAGGATTTTTTCATGAAGTTCTGCTGACGAAGCTTCCATCGTTTTCCACTGAGGCTGGGTGCTGTTTATTTATGTGACTGCTGTAAAAGCAGGCATAGGGTGATCTGGAAAAACTCAGCTTCGTGAGACAATACAAGAGCCAGAAGGTTTTCTCTGTGTATATGTCCAAAAACACAAAACAAAATAAACTCTTCTGAGGGAGCATGATAAATGAAGGACTATTTCAGTGTTCTAACTGAGTGATTGGCTTTGCATATTTTTTAAAATAAAAAGTATAATGGTTACCACATCAAGTAAGTTTTTAGTATGTTCCTTGTCCTGAGCACTAAACTCCTCTAGTTGGAAAACCTAGAAAAATGCTTTCCCCGTGGTCCTGGCTTATGTTTCAGACCAGCTAATGGTATCACACATTTGGGTTTTCATGATGAAGAAAGGGGGCTTTGATGCATGTTTATACACTATTATCTCTAAACTAATAGAAATCACAATCAGCTGTGGGTGGGAAAAAACAGACAATCTGGGGCACCAGGGTATGGAGCTAGAAATGATTTTTGAAATATTAACAGAAGGTTTCCAGATAACAAAATAAATGGAATCAGAATTCTCAGCTACTCAATTGGCATAAATTATTATTCTCTCTGGGCAGGTTTAGGAGTAGCTATTTGTATGACTGTACATACATACTTAATAGGCTCATGTATCTTTTCCATAGGGTATTTTTTTTCAACCTTATAAGTGTCCAAACTTTTACTTTCTTTACTTTGTGATTACGTATTGAGAAAAAGAGAAACTCTTATCCTTGGAAATGTTACTTAAACATTTCTCTGGGTTGTGCAAACGTTGGCAGGTTAGCAGCCATTTTTCTGGGATTTGGTGCAACCAACATTTTCTGTGACTTTATTGGTGTGCCATTTTTGGGACCTCTAATTTATGAAGATGATCAGGGTGGGAGTTGGGGGGAGGAAGTGGATCACTTTACACTACAAACTCATGATCTTTAGGGAGGTAAGTTACCAAAACTCTTTCCAAGACCAACTGGAAGACCTATCAATGTAAATTATGGTATTACTAGCTGAGGGCCAGTGGCAAGAAAAGGAATGAAATCTCTTGAAATACATTTTCCTTAAGAAAACTGACTCTAGGATGGTGACTCAAACTCAAGGCATGGGCCTAAGAGGTCAAGGAGTGAAGTGGTTCCAACACAACTGATGCTGGAAAATTCTCTCAATTCAGCCACCTTTAGTATAGTGTACAGTGAAGATCACTACCTGAGCATGAGAGTGTGAAATAAAGCAAACTGCAGTTTCTGCACCCAACCTGGGCTCTGCCTTGTGCTTGTCTTGGGACCTGGACCAGAAAGGACATCCTGGCATCAGTAGACAAGAACCATACATCAGATGATGCAGAATCACCCACAACAGCCACACCCTGTGGCAAAGAGAAAAAGTAGCAGCTTTGAACTCATTAGGTACCACATCTCTTTTGCTAGTGTTTCGACACAGGTAAGACCTGTGGTTCTCGGACAATTTGTATGTGGGTGGGTGTGGTGTGCAGGGAGGAGGATCTCGCGAGAACAACGAGGCTTCCCGTTAGGCAGTGGGGATCAAGTGACTTATTTGTTTGGGATTTAAAAAAGAGATGATGCTACATTTGTTGAAATTTCTTTACTGAAATGTGACCTTCCAGTTTCATAGATTGCAAAGTTCAACAAAGGACGTTTTAAGACAGGATATGCAATGATGTGAAGGCACCATCTTAACACTTTGTCAATTTTTTAAAATCAGTAATTCCTGCCACCCTTTATCTTCCTCCACGCTTGCGGTCATGAATTCTTTCTATGTTCACTGCTCACTGAATAGTAGTACCACAGAAACATGAAGAGAGAGGAATTCTCAGTTTTTAAGTTTCAGAGTAGATATTTGTAGTCCATAGCAGAAGTAATTGCCTTGAAATAAAATACTTTTTGAGACCTAAGAGCCATGTAGGTTTTGGAGAATAAAATAGAGTTTCAATTGACCGAATGTTATGTATTAGGAGAAGTAACAGGTGTAACACAAATTATACTTGAAAATCCTTAAATTCCAGGAAATGTGCATTGGAAAGCTCAACATTCAAGAGCAAATTTGGTATTTTCTCTCTGTAGTTTGACTGTGGAATCCATTTTGCCAGGGTAATGGAGATGAGTTTAGTTCGAAAGGGACAATGTGTATATAAAAGGCATCATAGGACGAATTCTTAAATCCCCTTCTTTAAGTTGAGCAAATATCCTTGAATTTGCATACATGCCACCCACACGCTGTGCTCATCAACTTTCTTCATGAGAGGAGTTTAAAATCCCTGTGATTTGGAGAAGAGGGAGAGAGTCACAGTTGAGGTCAGGGTGGCTGGATGCCTTCAATGCGCTGGCTGGGCCTCCAATGGTAGAACCTGTTTTGGAGCTCCGAGGCTTCACCTCCGAGTTATGCCTGGCAGTGCTTGAAATGTAAGTATGGGACAAGAGTTTTTCCTGCATTGTTTCAGTATTGTGCTTCAGCAGGAGAGTAGAAATGGAAACATTTTATGTTTAGGCAGGGAAGGGTGGAGAAAGATCCCTTAGTTTCCCATGACCAAATGAGGGAGGGCGAAAAAGTGGCTGATGTAGATGCAGAAGTCATTGTAATTTCTGCTTAGACAGCTGTGGAATGTTCAGGTAAAGAGACTGACAAAATTGTGGATATTAGAATCTAGTGGGACAGGATGAAAAATGTAAATATCAAAAAAATGTGGCTATCAGAAGGGAATGGGATAAAAAAAAAACCTGAACAATTCCCCCTGATGTTGTCTTTCTAGCCAGTTCCCTCATTCAGTTCATTATTGCCAGGATCCAAGGAAGAATCTATGTTCATCTGTGAAGTGAGCAAACTGTTCACATCCCGGTTACAGACTGACAGAGGCACACCTGTTACGGTCGTGTTGAACTTGTGGACACTGCGTATAGCCTCAGACATCTGTGTCAGCACATTGTAATTTAAGCTAAAGAATCCTGCATGGGCTGAAAAATTGTCCAGACAGAATTAAGAACTCAAATTCAGGGGGGACGTCCACAGAACAGCAAAGAAGGAAGAGGATGCTGAGTAAAAGGAGCAGATGCGCACAACCAACCTGGCTGGTCAGAGCCAGATGAATTTTACTTATTTTTTAGTAGATTGGCTAATAAACTGTGATGACTTTCATATTAATGGAGATTTGTAGCCGTTGTTCTCCTGCTCAAGGATATAGCAAAACTAGTACTGTGTTCTTGCTCATAGACTTGCTATTGTGTTTCCATATATTGATACACGGTGAATGAATTGTCTCTTTGATATTATGCAATTAAAGTTGGGGGTCAAGTTTTACTTGAAGGATATATCATTTTATTGAAGGCCACAAAAATGTGAGATGGAAGAACAAAGACAATTCTTTAAAAGATTCACTTGTTATCAAGTTAAGAGCTTTGTTTCCGAGGCTGGCAATTCATAGGTGAAACCACAACCAGTTTCAATGTAACATTCACATCTCTGTTGTTTGATATTCGCAAAACAGCAATAGCATTATCAAAAGAACGATACATTGGAGAAGCTTTGATGTGTTGGCTGAGGCACTGTCCACCAGCTGTGTGCAAAACCAAAAATGAAGGTGTCAGAATCCTCTTAAAGAGGATTCTCCATCACACGTAACTGAAAGTCTCTCTCAGGCCACGATTTCTTCTTGGTTATTTCATTACGTCTTGTGAAAACCTTAATTGAGAGTCAAATAAAAGCTTATCTGTTTCGGTCCCCCACTGTGGATCTATGTCGTGTTTGAGAGTTATTTCCTCAATTAGGCCTTTGAACATTTTAATATATCGCAGAGCTTAAACACAACCACATTAGGCACTTCCATTTAATGCAGAGCTTTTGGTATGTTCCATGATGAATATTTTACATTTTCTTTTTTTCTAAAGATCTAGGGAATTGTTACATAAGTTGTAAGTAATGTGTTTGTAAGAACAAAGCAATATGGTTTAAACAGCTCAAAATCATGCCATGAAATCTCTACTCTAATTCATAAACAGTTTATGACCATTTCTCTCTGCTTTGCCCTGGTAAAATGTGAAATATGATGCTTTATAGAATTATAGATTATCAATGCTAATATTTATTCTTCCCCAAATTCACTTGCAACAAGTTAGAAGAAAGAGAATTGGCCTGAGTGTTAGAGGATCAGAATGCTGCGCCCAATTCTGCTTTGTAGCTGTGATCTCAGACAACTCAACACAACTTCTCTGACACTAAATTTCCTCTTTGAAATGGGCAAACATCTGCTCAACGTTCCCTGAAGTTGTGAAAATCAAAGACAATGTTAGATGGGACTGTGTTTGAAAATAGGAGTCTATAAACATAATGAAAAATTAGACGATCCAGAAGATAGTGTGAATTTTTTAATATAACAAACTATGTTCTCAGTTGCCCATAATGGACTCCCATCCCCACCCCCAGGTTGATGTCTGGGGTTTGCATCCTTCAGCCTAGGTTATCCCATCTCCTCCTCTCAGAGGTTGATACTCAGGAGTTATGCTATAGTTCCTGAGATACATCAGATGGAGCCTAATTGTCAAAATAACCCGAAAGTTGTTGGTAGTTACTAGCAATTGTTAAGTCCATGATTTTTACATTTGTATCCCAGGGTATGGGATGTTTGGTATGTCCAGGGTCTAATGGGTTTTGAAGGTGAGACCGACAAATTCATAGGCATCTCAGTCTACCTTAAAAGCAGAATTCTCTCAAATCTGTACTTTGGAGCACAACATTGTTTTGAATTTGAATTATTTAATCTTGTAGTATTCTTTTTAATGGAAGGTTTTATATTTCCTCTTTCTATCAGCAAAACCTTTTAGAATTTTTTCAGTAAACAAATCTTTACCTGACAAAAGGAGATAGCTGGAGATACACCTTCACAAAACCCCCGATGACATTCCCCTGATGTGTGCTGTTCCAGTTTTATAAATTAGAAATCTGGTCATCTCAGCCTAGTGTCTGAGCAGTGCCAACTGTCTTCTCTTTCGAACACTGAAGAGATGCTTTGAAGCTGCTTCTGTATTGTTGGCAACATTAGCACGGAAAGATTTGAAGACTATAATAGCTGAAAAAGGTTACACAGCCTCACGTAATTGACTATGGCAATATAAAATATTGCCTGCTCTGTTTTGTAACAAAGTAGATATTGCTTTTCTTTTGGATTTGAAGGGAAACAAAGTAAAGCAGAATTGCCTTTGCTGTTAACTTTCCAGGTTAAAAGCTGCAAATTTATGTTAGCAAGTATGTCTTTCCTGAGTGTGTATCGTAAATTACCATTCCATCCTGCTGTATGGACAATATGTTTCCAGCTTAATGAATCAGGTGCTTTGTATTTTATCCAGCTATTTAGTGTACGACAAGTGGGCTCAAAAAAGAATGGCTTTGAGGGACACCAGCCATTTTAGTTTATTTACCTTCAAATAATTATCAGGCAAAATAATTATGTAGGTTTTTTAAAATCAAGGATTAAAGTCCAGAAACTTTTTTTTCTCATTATAAGGAAAAATTGAAAATTAATCATAAATAGCCAGGCGTTGCTTTGCACCTACAGCAGTAATTATTAATCACATACTAACCCTACCGAGAGCTCTGGTCTTAGAAAGTAAATTTTTAGTGAAAAAAGAGGTTCTTTGTTTTTGGTTACTATTGCATTATTTGGAATCAAAGGGCAAGTTAGACTTAATCTGACTTTTGCTTTGTGTGGTTTTTAGGTTTACTTGTTTGCTGCAGTCTAATAGGCATTTAGGAAAACATCTGTGAAAGGACCAGATTCGTTCTTTCCATATTCATTACTATATCTTTAAAAATGAATGTGACAAGACACCCTTGAATAACAAAACCATTATGGGAACTCCTCTGAGGAGCTGTTAATAATTCAAACATTATTCAAACACTCTTCGCAAGACAAAACCACTATGGGGCACTTTAGAAACAGGCATGGGGCAAAATAAATATTTCCTTATATTTATGTGTTAAACCAAGAGTCACAAAATCAAATTCATTCTAAGGAAGGAGATAAACACCATACTAATGGCCACTACCAGGGTTTGCAAAATGAAAGAACAATAAAAAGACTACTTCCCAGGTATTTTAGAGGTAATAGAAATAAACCTCTAAAGAGAAGCATAAAATATTTATTGAGGAGCGCACCGTATACCCTAGAATTACACAGGGCTCCTGACAGTGATGAAATGTTCCACAGCTGCATGGAGAGATGCTGAGGTTTTAATGTAGAAGATATTGATTACATGATGAATCCCAACAGTTTGTTTCCTGCAGTTGCTTTGCAACATGGGGAGAAATGAAAATAACATGTGAAATTTTGTAGGCTACATTGCATGCAAAATGGAGCAGGTGATGAGCTAAACGAATGATGGATTTCCATCTCCCATTCATAAATGTTAGAGTTGCATAATGAATTCATCTGTTTGAAATGAGGAAGTATAACTATAGCATATAGTTATTAAAGATGCCAATGAAATACTGGGACTTTCAGTTCGACTTTAAGACCAGCCTCTATTTGGTTTTCATTTAATATTTCAGTGTCCTATGGTACCCACAAGGATTTTCCCCCTTGACAGCATTCAAGTGTATAAAATAGATAGCCCTTAAGTAAATTAGAGAAAAATATGAAGAAAATTGCACATTTTGAAATGACTTGATGGTATTTACAATTTCGAAGTTCTTATATAGATGGGTGTACCATATAGACTATATTAAATTTTTAATTACTTCCTTGATTGTCCCTACTGCCTTTTATTTTCTTATTGCTTTAACATCAAGCTTTAGTTTTGAATATAGTTAGCCCCAAATAAGAAGCAAATGGTTAAGAAGGAAAACAGAAACACAGGCTCAGCATCAGGATGGCTGGAGAGAAATAAGAATTTGATTATGAGGAAAAAAGAATTAAGACAGCCTAAATGTGATTGAAACAACCTTCCTATCCATGTTTTCCCAGCCCACTCTGTCCGTCAGGCTGAGGTTTTCATCACAGTCCCCACTGACCAGTTCCTATAAAGGACCAATTCCTTCACAGGAATAAAGAGGCAGCTCTCCTGGTTCTGTTTCTGTGGTTTTCCTTTAGTGCTCATGAAAAAAATAAATGGCAAAGGGAGCATCATAGTTGAATCAGAAAATAATGTAAGACCCTTGTAGAAAGTTCTTGGTAATTCTATTGTCTCTTTCAAAGATTTTACCCTAATGTATGATGAAATGAAAAGGTGAAGTAGAGTTCAGGGGCGAGGCTTTATGGTTAATGGGTTTTGGGTGGAATTTTGTCCCAGGGCATTTGTATCCTTGCATTTCTTTATACAAGAATATGATATAATATACCTGTAGAGATCCCAGAATACATCTACATTTATATACAAATATTTTTTATCCAAATTAGTTGTGATTTATAGTATTAGAAACACACTATACTATATAGTTGCAAGTATATCATATTGTAGATGATGTGAAAATATTATGCTAATTTTAAAGGTGAAAGCAAGGTGCTTTCTTGTAGTGTACCTATGGGGAATGGTAACCTGCATTATGAAGAGTGATGTATTCAATAATTATCCTTGTCTAGAACTTAAAGGATGGAAGTCATTGAATATAGCTGAGGTTTTCAAATTGAAACATAATATTTGTCACAAGTAAAAGTATTAGAGAAGGGATAATATTTATAAAGACTATTTTTATTAATAAAACTTCCAGACATCTATAAAATCAGATTATGGTGCCCCCCTGTGTGTCCAATCACTCAGCATTGATGATTATCAACATTCCCTCCCCAGGAACTATTTTGAGGCAAATCCCAGACAGCATAGCATTTCTTTCATAAGTAACTCAGTATATATTCCTAAAGGGAAAGTTTTTCTTTAAAAAAAAAAATGGAGCTGCTATAATCACACCTAAAAATTAGCAATGATCTATTAATATCAACAATGATTCCTTAATATCCTCAAACATTAGTGTTCAGATTTTCCCCAATTGCCCTTACATGTTTTTTAGACTTTGAACCAGAACTAAACAAGTTTACACCTCAGAGACCCATTTTTAATAACAATAGCTCTCGTAGAAAAGAATTTGCTTTTTGGAGCTTAGAAATTCACTTCTACAAATACATCTGATGGTCCTACCTTCTCTTTATAGATTTGGTTATCTTTCTTAAAAATGTGAGCCTACTCTTAGGTATTTTCTTCTAAAGAATCACTCAGACCAAGGAACCTTTTGAGGTGTTGGCTTTCTTTTATGAATCCTACAAAAAAGAAATGCAACTCTCTAAAGTAAGAGATGACCCAAGAGTCTGATGACATTTAATTTGGGCACTTAACGTTTACGTGGTGACCACAACTACTATGAATCTAAAGTGTATTCTTTCATCTATTTTATCTTGTCAAAAATTTCATGACTTTGACCTTTTCTTTTCCCACCATCTATACATATATAGTAGAATTTTAAAAGTATTTTTGGCAATCAAGATTTTCTTCTGATCATTGTGTGAAAAAGAAACATTTATGATCTTGAAAAAAGCATATGTTAACTTCCTTTGAATTCTTTAGATCAGCTAAAAGATGGATTTGCCATTTTAAGAATATGATATTGAAAAGATCTGTCTTCAAAGTGAACCCATGCAGGAATACTGTTTTATCTTAGGGAATTTATATTTTTTAAAGGAAACAGCAACCAAATTTGAAAACCAGTATGTACCCAATGGATCAGACTTTTCAAAGAACTATGTCTCAAAAAATAGAGCTTTTGATTTCTTAAAATGATCTCTGAAGTTCCATCTCAAAATACATATATCAACAAATTGAATTTTAATGGAAAATCAAGGGTAGTTTTCGAAAGGCTCTTGAATGAACCTTTGAAAAATACAAAAGCAGAGAATTATCAACTTGTTATAAGATCATTGACTCCAACAATTTTATTTTTAGGTAAGAAAGGACATCAAGGACAAATGAGGGAAGTAGCTTGTTTAAAATAACACAACTGGCACATCCCACATTTTTGCCCTCTGTAGACTTCTTTATTAGCCTGCTTAACCACCTGGCTGACCACCCATCACTAAAATCTTAATTGCATATTCTTCATCCACTTCAAAATAGTCATAGTTGCCTCTGTATAGTTGTCATTATATGTTTACATTTTGATTATAAAATCATAAGCTAGAAGATTAGACTACGATGTTGGATTCAATACATTCAAGAAAACATTCAGAAGCTTTTTAATTTGATCGGGTCCCATTTATTTACTTTGGTTGTTGCTGTGATTGCCTTTGGGGGTCTTCTTCATAAATTCTGTGCCTAGGCTGATATCCATGAGAGTTTTTTCAACATTTTCTTTCATAATTCTTAGTTTCATGCCTTAGGTTTAAGTCTGTTATCCATCATGAATTAATTTTTGTGAGTGATGAGAGGTGCAGATCCTGTTTCAGTCTTCTACTTATGGCTAACTAATTTTCCCAGCACCATTTTGAATAGGGATTCTTTTCCCCATTGTATGTTTTTATGTGCTTTTTCAAAGATCAGATGGCAATATGAGGTTGATTTTATATCTGAGTTTTCTGTTCTGATCCATTCGTCCATGTCTCTGTTCTTGTGCCAGTACTATGCTGTTTTGGTTACTATAGCCTTGTAGTATAGCTTGAAGTCTGGTAAAGTTATGCCTCCCAATTTGTTCTTTTTGCTTAAGGGTGCTTTGGCTACACGAGGTCTTTCCTGGGTTCCATATAAAGTGAAAAATTATTTTTTTATGTCTGTGAAAAATGACGTTAGTATTTTAATGTGGATTGTATTGAATCTGTAAATCACTTTAGATTGTATAGAAAATTTTAACAATATTGATTCTGCTGATCCATGAGCATGATATGTTTTTCCATTTGTTTACATCCTCTGTGATTTCCTTCCCCAGTGCTTCACAGTTCTCCCTGTAGAGGTCTTTCCCCTTCTTGGTTAAATA